>JBBPNQ010000251.1:0-23495 GCA_038090975.1 Boletellus pseudochrysenteroides
GCAAGTAGACCGTTTGTGCTCAGCATTTATCAGGGGTGACAACGTCAACGGGTGAGTCATTCCATCCCTGAACATTCGTCCCTGTCTTCAAATTGCCCGTCTGTTAGCTTAGACCCGAATGAGAGGACGCCGGATCCACAGCGACTCCTCAGGTCAGACTGGATGCGATAATGTCGCACTGCCTGTCTCACATGCCAGTAGTGCCTATTTCCATTCCACAGCGACGCTCAACTATGTTCGTGGGTTGCTTACTTCGGGATTTGCCTCCCTGCACCATCCGCGGGATTGGTCGCTTTCTCATGTTCGCTCACCCTCGCTCCGGTTGGTATCATGGACCGTTTTAGCACATTGTGCCGCTGATCGACAGTTCACAAAAATATGTAGAAATGAATTTGAGAAAATTGCAGAAGGTCTTGCTGATGGATTAGACTTTAGCCGCACAATTGGCGTCAACTCGGGCAAAGATAGTGCGCCATTTGAACATGGCGGCGGCCGGGGTGTTCTTGGCGAAGTGGATTTTTATACCAGGTTCGTCCGACTACGTCATGCCAACATCACGGTAAACTGACGTTTTTGGGCCAAGCCACGAGGGTCTCATGCTCGACTATGAACAAGCGCTCACTCGTGAGTTCCCGCTCGGAGGGCTGCCATCCGGAGCATCGCAAGGAAGCGGTTATTATAATATCTCTGCGCACTTTTTATGGGTCGGTGACCGGACCCGACAACTTGATGGTGCACATGTTGAGTACTTTCGTGGCATCCGTAATCCGATTGGCATCAAGGTTGGCCCCACGCTGAGTAACGAGGAGCTGACTGAACTGCTTGATGGTAAGGAATGCTATCCATTTTCTTTCTCTCCCGATTCCCTGGCCGTTGTTCACCCTTACTTTTCCCTCCGTTTCCCGCGTTCGGTGCGGCTCAAAGTCATCAATCCCATCAGGGCGCCCGGTCGCGTCACGCTGATTACACGCTATGGCGCCGGTAAGGAAAGTCGTCCCGTCTCGACTCTCCATCGTATTCCCGTCTCGACTCCCTTCTTCTGACATTGCCTGTTTTCAGATAGAGAGCCATCTTCCAGGCCACGTCCACGCTGTACAGGCGTCCGGGCATCCGGTCGCTTGGGTGTGTGACCCCATGCATGGCAAGTACGTTTGTTCATGGTCCCCCCCCCTTCCCCCCATCGTCCGTCGCCCGCCGCCATTGGACTAACGCAACGCGCACCTGCAGCACCCTCACGTCCGGAACGGGTCTCAAGACGCGCCACTTCGGAACGATCATTAGCGAGCTGACGTCCTGCATCCGCATTCACACCGCCTGTGGTTCCCGCCTGGGCGGCGTCTCCCTCGAGTTCACAGGCGAGCTCAGCGACGAAGGGTTCAGCGTGACCGAGTGTCTCGGCGGGAGTATGGAACTCGGCGAGGAGGAGCTCGGGTTGCGATACCAGGTGCGTTCTTGTTAGAAAAAAAAGAAAAAAAAATTCTTTTCGATGCGGTGCTTGCTTGCCCTCGGAACAACGTGATCTAACCCCGGACATCTCCGGTCAGTCCTTCTGCGATCCCAGACTCAATTTCGAGCAATCGTTGGGTGAGTGCCGGAAACGAATCCATCGGCCTGGGCCCTCGCGTGTCCGTTTTTCTCACACGCGCTCGTTGATAGACGTCGCTTTCTTGGTATCCAACTACTTTAAAGAAGCACGTCGTGGGACGACGGGGGAAAATGATATCTATACTGCCCTCGGAGGGATGTCATGAAATGGGGCACATTATTTTGGCTTGAAAGGAAAACGAACTGACGGAGGATTTATCCGGAAGATAAGGAACAGCGGGTGCTTTTGTATTTGTACTGGTTACACGTGTGATACGTATGCGTGTGTCTCGTCTCGTATTGGTGGACACAACGGAAAAAAAAAGAGAGAAGGGGAGAGTGGAACCCTCTACCCTAAACATAGGACGTCCGTGCTTTCCCTCATGAAAGATCGAAGCCTGCACCCGACGAAATGGCCTGGAGCAACTTTTCTCGGAGTACCCTCTCACTCTGGTATCTCGGAAGCTGAAAACATAAATAACAATGGTCAGCGCAAACGCTAGCGAGGAGGCAGACAATCGGGGCCGCAATTGGCTTCTTTACCTTCAACAGGTTCACACACGTACTCGACGTCGGCAAGCGATGTTCGTCACTCCCAGCGTCCCGAATTGCAAAGAGCGGGTTCAACTGCTTGAATCCCCTGTGTGTACGCAAGCCCTGGAGGGTCAACAACACCGTCGACGATGCGGCACACAGATATAACACGCACAGCAACGGCGGTCGACTGCAACTCGTGACAAAGCGCAAAAACGCCCGCCTCTGTTCCTGGTCGAAACTCTCCATGACCTAGAAAAAACAATTATTTCTAATCCACGTTCCACAAACAAGGCAGCGTTTGTCTATTGTGTGGCTTACCCTCCAGAATGCTTGAATGGTCGGTTCGTCGTTGTCATAGAGCCCGCCATAATTGGTGTGTTGCCTCAGATCGTTCAGGTCCACGGGCGCGTTCACGCCACCGAGCAGAATTTGCAACTCTTGTTGATTGAACATGCTAAACGGAGCGACCGGTCAGCCATCCGATTCCATTCCCCCCGTTTATTTGTAACATTTCGGAAAACGTACCGGAGCCACTTGGGGTCAATCATTTCCGAAAGACCGTCAAAGAATGCGTCGCTCTGCAGCTTGATCTGTTTGCTCAGCTTGTGGTGGGAAATGAGGTATATGTATTGGAGCCTGTTTTCTCGCGTCACGGGGACGTTGCTTCCGTTAGGGATGAGATCGATGGCTTTTGCAACCCCAAATTCTAGACAAAAATGTGAGGGAAAACTCGGCTGCAATAGAGCATACAAGACACACCTTCAGTGGCGACCGTAAAATTCAATGACAGATCCTCCATATTACCCGTGTAATTCTTGAGGAAGACGAGCCCTTGGTAAAGATCGGGATCCAAGGAAGCGAGATCGTCGAGGAAACTCTGCTTTCCAAGCCACTGCAATGATCGTCAGCCAGCCCGCTCGTGGGGAGGAAGATATCCACCCGACACCTCACCTTCGCCAGGAAAAAGCCAGCAAACGCTACTTCGGCAAGGATACCCTCGTAAAGCGCTTTCCCCAATATGCGACCGATGAATCGATACCAGTTGAGGCTGTGTACTGAACGCCAGTGTGAAAGGAACACACGTGAGGATTCCACGCACTGTACGCGTCGACGACTGAGGACTCACCCTCGGTAGCATAGGAATGAGGGTTGGGATAAATCTCGTTTTTCTTGTTCGCAAGCCACAGACCACGGTCCGAATCAAAGACTTCCTTGCATAACGAAGTGAAGAACTCTTTGAATACGCCACCGCCATCAATACCAGCCCTTGATCATAATGCGGTCAGAATACCCAAACCAAATGGAACGTGACCTACTCAGGTTCTCCAAACTGATCGATAAAGGTGATGCTGATCGGTGCTCGAAGGTCAACGTCCGAAAGTCGATCGTATCCATCCTGCGCGATGCTAGTTCGCCTGATAGACACCTCCATCCTGCCTCTGCGCGAAAGGTGATCCAGACCTCTATTCATAATGTCGCTTTGCACAAATCGACGGAAAATGAGCACCCGGGTCTCAAACGGTATAGCGAACGGAATGTTGTTGAGTATTCCCAATCGCGGAGATAACCGAGTGAAGTGGGCCACTTGACGACGTGCGCTGGAGCGAGGGACCACGGACTGGTCGACTTGTTGCTCCTCGTACCTGAGAGAAACGATCGGGTTCAATGAAGACACATCAGGATATGCCACGTACACGGCCGCCTCTATAAACGAGTTCATGTCGATTTGAGAACTTAGATGCCAATGATCTTCGGGCATGAACGGTCTTCGAGAGCTATGCAAGAGGGATCAGCTGGGCTTCACGTAAAACGAGTACATCAATCGCACTCTCGTGCATGGATTGCTTGCAGGCACTTCGTTATCCTGTCACGCACGCCTTCCCAAGAGAGGTTGAGTCCAGGGGCCGTCACCTCCTGAATTTTCGCTTGGTCCTCTCGCCAGTACAATGTAAAGGCGATATTGAAGAGGGTACGTGAGAATGGAATGAGCTCATTGAGGGTGAGTGTAGTTCGAGAGCCGGAGAAGAACTCGTCATCGCCCATCGTAAGGAGTGATTGGGTGTATAAGTCAGTAAGGAGAAGTAAGGGTGGCCAGTATGACCCAAGAGAGGGATCTAAAGTCGATCAATGTTGTGTGATTAAAATACAACTTGGGCACATACCCGCAAGTGATGAAAGATTCTCGTCGCGACCAAGGGGTGTTGCCCGGACGTACTCGCGGTATATCTCTCGCACGATGCCTCCGCCACCATACAAGAGTAGGGTGGTAAGAATCTTGTCCTTTCTGGAGGGTATTACAAGATTAAGGCTCAAAAGCATCGAAACCAAGTCTGACAGTAACCCGGGATGCTGCTGTGTAAGTTTCAGAAGAGAATTTAGGTGACTTGGAGATGGTAGAATTTGCAGGCGCTTGCGGGTTCGTGAGTCGAGGAGAGGAAGGGCAAATCGTGAGGCGATAATACTAGTAGGCCGCTCGGAATCCGAGTCACTGTCATCTGCCCACAATGTTTGTGGTCTTTGGGAGTCTTGTGGTAGCGGTGGTTCTAAAGCATGGGGTGGTAGGGCGTTTAACAAAGCAGAAAGGAGTTGTAGGTAAGCCTTCAGCGATGATAGAGGGAGAGCGGTATATCGCGGAGGGATAAAAGCCAAGAGATTCGCAACAATGTTGATCTGTGACGATGTGGTGGTTATGGAAATGATGTCGGGGATACACGATGATAATACATGTAGATGCGCCAGAGGAAGCTGTCCGGACAACTCTGAGAGTGATGTAAGAGGAATGCGATAAGGAAGTAGGGGAAGTGCAAAGATGTGCGAGACCAAATCCCGGAAGGACTGGGCAAATAACTCGGACGACGACGAAAAGTTGGTGAGTGGGAGATACAAAAGTTTTACCAGATAAGGAAGCGATGGGTTGTTCTTGGACTCTGGTTCCTGTGGACAGGTAAATTGTCGATAATAAAGATGTGAAAGTGACTGACAATTGACATCATAGCACGCCCGAGGTGTTTGTGGGCGCTATTCTGCGTGACGCGCTGAGATATGCGCAGTGATACGTCACTCCCTGATGGACCGAGAAGCCTTGCAGCCAATGATGAATCTAGAAGTTTGCACAACACCTGAAGATGTGGCACAGAAGCGGGAACACTGAAAGACCATTAAAACTGTACAATGCTTATGCCACGCCAGATACACTTACTCTGCTCTCCTTGATATGGAATGGAACAAGAGGACAGAAACGCGACATAGAAGAGTTATCCAATGACTCCGATCAGGGCCGTGCGCAGGTCCAAACAACAGCGCTACAACGTCCGAGGATGAAACGGCGCCATTTAACCGCAGCAGGATAAACTTACCGTCATCCTGAGACATTCTCTCAGACCATATGCTGAGAAGTTCCTCATCGTCTCCAACGAGGACAAGACATCGCAGGGCCGTGAGGCCAGTGACGTGCTCTCGAAATGCCCGGCGCAATTGCTGTCGGACGCGCCGAGCTTCGCGAGCGCCGCGCCACCATGCCTGAATTCGGATCGCACTCTCTTGTCGTTTGCGCTGCGCTTCCCGCTCCATCCTTCGAGTTCGCGCTTGGTCCAAGATCGCCGCCTGGGATGAAGCAGAGGTTGATCCTCCTAAGTTGATCTCGCGCCGCCTACCCTCATCTCCAAATAGTGGAAGCATGCTGGGAAGACGACTGGAAGTAATTATCTTTGAAGAGTAGTTGGTAAGCGACAAACGATGAAAAACGGCTCACGGTTATATAACCCTAACCCTACCATAGGTGCTATTATTTAGTAAGCATTACTAATATGCTCTCTCATCGTGTCGCTCCTGCTGGGTAATATTCTTTCGGGTTTCCACCATTCTTGTTCGATGACGAATTGCACTCATTCGAACTCGGTGGGCAGCCGTACTCCAGACCGTGTTATCCAACCACCACTTGCCACACGTTACCTGGTACACCATTTAGGTCATCAATGTCAGTATCTGGGACAATTTCTGATCTCACCTTCGCGTCTGTGGGCTTTCCGGGTTGCGCTGCAACTTTCGTTCCATCAGCTCGAGCATCAAACCATACTTGAAACGATCAAGAGGCTTCGAAGCGATGTGTGAGCATCCGTCATCCGAATTCGGCTACGACACTCATTTTGGCGAATTCGATGGTCGGTGCTTCTGCCCCGCCCTCTGCATTGTCTCCGGATTGCACGGGTGTGTGAGTAAACCGCACTCGGTGCAATACACGTCATGCGTTGTCTCCACGCCCTGGCGTCCGTGCTCGAGCGGATTGAACATGAACTCACACGCGTAGGCTTCTTGTCGGAGTGCTGTCCATTATGACGCCGAGTTTGCACATTTATCCCACTGCGTTTTTTTTTGACCTCCCGCACTGCGTGCTTTCCCCAATGCTTTTTTTGTGACCTTGTATCTCGAGTTGACGGCGTTGTATTATCGACGAGTTCCTTGTCTTTGCTTCTGGACCATTCTAGGTCGCTTTGACCCCCAGATCGCCTGGCTCATCTGGAGCCCCCCCAGGCGCGACCTTGTCATCCCTTCCCTCTAATGTCTTCTAGTGGATTTTCCAGGGTCTTGGGGCAATTCATGGTATCTTTGTTGCCTTGCGATGCTGTCTTTGCATCTGTGTTGTTGCTGGTATACCACTTCTCCTTGACGTGACATGTAGGGATTGTTACTGTCGCTCCATGGGCCCATCAGGTGATTCTAGAGGCGCCAGGAGCCTATCTGGCACGTTATCGTTGTCTATGGAAGTGTACTGTCGTCAATCAACGTATCTCAAGGTGTCCCTCCACTTTTCTCTTCAACTCGTTCATCTTGGCATGCTCGTCCGGTCTCTCCGTAGACCTCTGTGTCCTTCCATGCGCGACACCTTTGTTTTGTTCGTCTGCGATGCTGCCATCAGGATCGTCAGGGATGACGCGCCCCACCATTCCAACATGCTCTGATGCTTTCAGCAACTGGAGTCGACTGTCTCCAATTGGGAAGGGAGCGATTCCGACTACAGTACAGAACCCTGT
Source organism: Boletellus pseudochrysenteroides (assembly GCA_038090975.1). Taxonomy (NCBI): domain Eukaryota; kingdom Fungi; phylum Basidiomycota; class Agaricomycetes; order Boletales; family Boletaceae; genus Boletellus; species Boletellus pseudochrysenteroides. Next base: position 7,152 of record JBBPNQ010000251.1, read on the forward strand.
ATAGTTGTAAATAATCTATGCACTTAAGACGTTATGAACTCGGTGAGTTAGCAAGTATGGGGAGTGACTAGTGACTACTTTACGAGCGTGGCAGGTCAGGGAAGGGGAGGACGCGGTGTGGGAGGAGTCCAAAAAACGCAACAGATGAAAAAGAAAACGCGATGGAATAAATGTGCAAATCTAGCGTCATAGTAATGACGGTTGGGCTTCAAGTTGCAACCTCGTGCAGGTATCATGTCATGTGTGGCTCTCTGCACGGCGCATTGACGGGGGATGGCGAGCCTACTGGTGACCTGCCTTGCCTTTTTCCTTCTCGTATGAAACGATGCGAACTCGTAAGACTAAAATTCGGCGTCAGTGGATAAATAACCGGGAGGGCGTCAGCGAAAGTCCACGGCCTGCCACAGCCCCTGGCCAGTTTAACATCACATCAGTCAACATCGTCTCGCACTGTACTCTTACATTTTGAAACAGCATGTCAAGCGCCTCCATAACGCGCGGATACATGTCAGCGTACGAAGTGTGACTCCCTGAGAGAGAAGTAACCGATAGAGACGGAGCGGCAAATTGCATCATCAAAACATGCGGGGATTCGCTGGTAAGGGCGGTTCTTGGTCGTCGGAGAAAACTCAGAGTATGCAATGCCGGCCTTCGACGTTTTTTGAGGAAGATGGTCGAGCGTTAGATCATCAATGACAGTTGGACTCACTTGGGGCCCTGACAGGATTAAGAGAGTGGGGTGGTTGTTATAAATCGGCAAACGCTCGGCACTGATTGAAAATGATAGCTACCCAACGTCGAAGTGTGCGGCTTTCAAGTTAGGTGGACGCGTGGCGTGCCACGACTCGGATGCAGTCCGCACCTGTTCGAGGGAATCTTTGAGGGCGCCTTCAGGCAGATAAATACGCCCGCATCCCCTCGACCTTCCTTCACGCTTTCAGTGTGCCATCCCTCCCTCCCATCTCAAACTCGGACGCAGTCACCTCAAAACATGCCTGATCTGACCATAGTCGACAACCTCGACGAAACCATCCACGTCGCTTTTTCATTACAGCGCCGACCCACTGGAGGAACTACCTTCAGCCAGGCGAAAGATGGACAACACACCTACCCACTCTCCCGCTCTACTTTCAAGCAAGGTGGGCGGAACGCACAGATTATGATAGTGGAACCGTCTATCGTTCGCGCGCGTTCTGCCCAGAAGAGTCCTGGGAGATGGGTGCGACAATGGGTGCAGCGTGTGCTGCAGGGACGGCGTCGGTCGTAACGGCAGTAACATCTGTCCTAACAGGGTGGGAAGGCGTGGGCGTTCCGCTTGTCGCGGGACCACTGATGATGGCCGCGAGGTAAGACGTCCTCATGACTAGCCATCGAGGTTGGGTTACTGATCGATGCACGGGTAGGTGGGAATAAGTACGCGATAATGGGCCAGGAAGCCAAGCTGTTCGAGACACGGGTATGGGTACCTTGGGTCGAACACAAGGAGTATTCGGTGAGGATGGTTGGTGCAGGACAATGTGGTCTGTGGGATGTAAAGGAAGACAGGCAGGTGTAGGCCTGCGGCCGAAACTGTCACATAAGTGAATGATTCTACACTTTTGGCAGAATCGTCGCCACATTCATCCGACAACGAACCTATCCGAGCGCGTATTAACTAGTCTGGTGGCCAGCCGTGCCCCGACGGACTGCCTCATAGGTGCGGCTGGTCACCAGACTATGTATTAACGGGGACTGCCCATGCTCGATATGACTCGATAGCGGACCACTGGCACGTGGGTCGAGCATGGTCTTGGCTTCGATATCGATGCCTGCACGTTCCGTTTAATTTGGTATAGGGGTTGCACCCACCTGTTCAGGAGACCATCGAACGCATTTCAGGGACTTTGCGCTTCTTGCACCCTCCCAGCTCGCCCTCCCACCCACTGCCTCAAGCTCACCCACCGCCCACATGCCCGACCTCACCATTATCAACAACCTCGACGAAGCCATCCACGTCGCCTTCTTTGTCACCGCACCAACCAACTGGAAAAACAACCTTCAGCCAGGCGAGCGTTGGACGACACACCTGCCCACCCTCCCGCTCCACTTCCAGGCACGCTGGGCTGAACGGGCGGACTACGACAGCGGGACCGTCTATCGATCGCGCGAGTTTTCTCCACAGGATTCCTGGGAGATGGGGGGCACCATTGGAGCGGCGTGTGCAATGGGAACGGCGTCTGTCGTCATTGGCATCACGTCCATTTTCACAGGCTGGGGAGAGATTGGCGTGCCCATGGCAGTACCGCTCATGGCAGCGGCAAATGTTGGTGAGATACAGCACGTTGTCGCATGCGTGTCACAGTGTAATTGAAGCTACACGCTAGGCGGCGCTAGATATGCGGCTTTGGGAAGTGGCGCTACTACGCTTTGCGAGACGCGGGTGTGGGTGCCGTGGTTCGAGCACAAGGAATATTCAGTGAGAATGGTCGGTGCGGGCCGATGTGGCCTGTGGGATGTAAAGGAGGACAGGCAGGCATAGGTTTGCAACCTGGGTCTGGCTTGATGTCTTGGTTGTCAGGAATGTATGATGTCTTGTATTGTACAAGTCGCCACGCACTGCCGGCTTAGCGCTCAGGCTCCATTCCAATTTCGGAAACTGAAGATATCGCGTCGTCATCTAGTGGGAATCATTTATATGCCCGCAGAATCTCAGCCCATTGCTTCACGAATTTTGATGGGGGTGTATCAAGTTAAATTGATACCCAAGGGAAAATACAAAGTACGAGCATACGATGCTCGGAACTATTCCAAGCTGAGACAAACAGGACGGTGCACGTCCGTTCTCATAATTCCGTTTCCTGCGGACGCACAATGAGCTTTCGGGCGCTCACCTCGCCGCGCCCGTGCCTCTCCAGCCCTCCCTTCACGCCATTCAGCCCGCCCGGAAGCACCTCCACCACGTTCGGCTACAATCAATATCATCAGCCGACTCGGAGGTATGAAACGTCTCGACAGTTATCTCCGTACCTTGAGCTTGCCCTCGGCGAGCCACCCTGACAACTCGCGCATGAAGCGCTGTCCAAACGCACGCACGCCCGGGGTCGGTACTTCGAATGATCCGTACGCATGCAATACCCTCTTTCCGCTCGCTGGGTCATACTTGGGCAAATATTGGAGATATACTTCGGTGAGCTTGCCGCCGGGTGCAAGCGCGTCATATGCAACACGCTGCGTGTCCTCGAGAGAGATTGCGTCAAAGGCGTAGAGTAATGGTGTACCGCTGCAGAGCTCCGCGATGTGTTCCTGAAGTACTTCTTTGGATAGGTGGCGATCCAGGACGTGTGTCGCGCCAAGAGATTGGAGGTATTCTGCATTATGTAGGGACGCAGTAGTAATGATCGGGGAGAATCCGGAGAGTCTCGCAAGTTGGATCGCTGAACGCATGCTTACATGTCAATAGCCACAGGGGGTTGAGCGCGACCTCAACGCACCATATTGGCCGAGCGAACAACCTCCTGCCATGATGAGGATCGGTTGATTAGCGTATTTACCAACCCCACCCTCGGTTTCGAATGGGGCAGTGAAGCCGTAACCATGGGGTTCCGGAGCATAGGTAGCAGCTACGAAAGGGAGGACTGCGACACAAATTGAGGCAGCTTGTTCAAAGGTGATATTCTCGGGCATCTCGAAGCACACGTTAGAAACGGTCGTGTCGCAATAGAGGCCATCATACATACCTTGCCAGCGAGGTCCGCAGAGATAAGCGTATATTCTTGAAAAGCCTGGTACTTGCTCTCGAAATTGTACCTGGTTAGGTAGAATCTAGAAGGGCGTCGATATAAAAAGAGACAGGGAATGAGAAAATATTGATTACACTTTGTCGCCGACAGTAAGATTTGTGACGCCCTCCCCGACCTTTTCCACGATGCCAGCACCTTCCTCGCCCATGACCATGGGAAAGTTCTTCATGAGGTAAAAGCCAGTTTTTGACCAATGCCAATCCATGGAATTGAGAGCGACGGCGTGATTTTTGACGAGAGCTTCGCCAGGGCCAGGTTCAGGGATTTCGTTCCCGGCTAGGACAAGGTCCGCGCCAAGTTTATTGAGCCAAAGCGTCTTCTGGGGGGCCATAGCTAATATATCAGAGAGGGGGAGGGGGGGATCTGTGCAGAAGTTGTTCGACGCGCAGTCATAGCAGGGTATCTATACAACCCTCGCAAAGCGCATCGCCCGCTGTCAATGCCACGCTGGCAATCGAGCGTCATGCATCATGACTCAGATGTCCTGGAAAAATGAGCAACGCCTATTTTTTTCAGGCTAACCTGGGCAGATTTATTCAGCTTCGATACATACGACCCAAATTTGCTGAGTCACGCATCATATACTGGCTAATGGTGTGATCTCGACCACAGCTGCGGGCCTGGAATTGATACGAAGCGCTGACTGGTATAAGCATGACGAGTTCAAGTGACGGTTGGCCCGGGGATTCGACTCCTAACGTCCTGCGGGGCCGCCACTGTGTGTTGCGCCTTTCTATTTCAGCATATTTTATTTATTTATTTACATTCGGATTAGGCCAAGGTTAAGGGTTATCGTCGTGTAAGACCTTAGGTTTGCCTTTGTTTATCTCCAACTTGAGAATAGCTGTTCATCTCCTCGACCTATAGCGTGCCCGCTTCGGGTTGGCTCCTGGCGGAATCCTAACAATGTGACAACGCAGCTCCAATTTCCAGTGACTAAAGTATCGCAGTTATGCAAACCAGCGACGTACAATTTACGCTTGCAATTTCGCTGGGATATCACGTTCAATACTTGTAGTATTTCTCCAGGTCCTCTACCAACCAGGCTAGCTTCCCCCCATCCAATACCATCAACGCTTCTGCTTCAGATGGGGTAAGCATATCCAGCACAAACTTCATCCTTCCCGCAACCATGAAATCCAAAAGGCAGGGCTCCTCCCCAAGTGCGAACCGTCCTCCCAGTTTCCCTTCCTCTGGGCCACCTTGACGATCATACAGCGCCGTCACCTTGCGCAATATCCCTTTGATCGCCTCGATACCTCGTCTCACACACTCCGCACGACCTTCCGAACTCGCAGAATAAGCACTGACTAGTGTCGTCCACCGCTCGCCGACCCTTGCGGCACGGGTTTGGTGGTAGTATTCCTTGCTGGCGGGGTTGAGACGCTCAGCACCCAGGATGAGGAACACGAGAAGTTCGCGGGAATTGTCGGTCTTCCCATCACCAAGTGCACTGGTGTTGCCATTGGTGGTTGTGTTCAGAGCTGCACCTGCGCCCGCACCTCGGGACCCAAATGAGAAAATGCCCTCAGCCCGTTCCAGGACTGCACGAGCCTCAGGGTTCAACACCGTCGGCGTCTCAGGGTATGTTTCGTCCAAGTACGTCGCGATAGCGAGGGAGTCCATGATAAAAGCGCCCGTGTTGGGGTCCTCGATCGCAGGCAGGGTGTATGGGGGGTGTGTAATGCCTTTGGACCGAAGAAGCCCAGCAATGTCGGGGAACTCGACCCAGACAGTCGTGAATGGTAATCGTTTGTATCCGAGACAGTATCTGAGACGGTGATTGTGATCAGTGAGAGTTGGGGAAGTTGACAGCGGCCATGACCAGTAAGAAGTTGGATGCATACCTCGTCTTCATGGTATTCGGGGACCAGGGACGGCCCTGGGTGGTGCATGGAATATCATAGAAGATGATGGGCTTCAGTTCACCAGACGACATTACTTTGACGGCGCCACTCTCCTGAGTCACGGTCGGACATCTTGGTGAAGGATCACGTGATGTGCACGCATAGAACGGTTCTATCTAAAAAAGGAATTGCTCGGAATCCGAGACGGCCCCTGTACTCCTCCTTGAACAATGCCCCCTGGGACACCCTACTGCTCGTTTGCACTTCCGTATCCCATCCGCGTCGACAATTTTACAGACACACTCGATGATTTACCCCCGCCGTACAACAGACCGCCCCTTCACCTCTTGACACATACCCACTCCGACCACACCCTCGGTCTCGCCTCAAAATCGTTTGCATGCCGTGTCATATGCTCACCCGACGCGAAGGAAATGTTGCTGCGCCACGAGGTCTACGCAGAACGCTCCTTGCACGACCATGAATATCGTGCGGAAAAAATGAAGACATTTGGACATCTCAAGGTTGACCCGTGGGTGATGCCCAACGGCCAAAGATTCTTCGCCGGTTCAAGGGACCTTTTGGTATGCAACATTTTACTTCTAATATTGTGTCCCCAAACGCGGGTTCGACAGCACGCGGTACCGCTCAATACGCCTACAGAATTCGACATTTCTGACAGTGAGAGGGTGACGATCACTCTCATTGACGCGAATCACTGCCCCGGTTCTGTCATGTTTGTCCCAGCTACCCCTTCTAGTTTTGCGCGTTTGCCTTGATCCGTCTTGAATAGGTTCCTCATCGAAGGTCCTCGTGGCGCCGTCCTTCACACTGGCGATCTCAGGGCTGAACCATGGTTTATCTCTTCTATCCAACGCAATAATTTTCTTCGGCCATATCTGGCTGACTCTTCAGGTGACCTCCGAATCCTCGTTGCCCGTAGGGAGGGTACACATGCAGAAGCGACGGGCCTCGTAAAGACACTCGAGGCCATCTATCTAGATACTGCCTGCTTACTCTCTTCCGTCGTAGTTCCAAGTAAAGTATGTTTGTCTTCACTATTTATTCTCTCTGGCATTTTTTAACTGCCTTGATTATGGTCTGCAGGAGCGCGCAGTGCAGGGTATCGTCGAACTAATTGCCTTATTCCCCTCCAGCACTTATTTTTTCATCAATGCATGGACTTGGGGTTACGAAGACGTTCTCAAGTCTGTCGCGCATGCGTTTCATTGCAAGGTACTCAATCTCACTTTTTACCTTTACCTGCCGATCTACCTCATATATGCGTGGCATATCCCGCTCTACACGGCTGTTTCGCTCGAATTACCCGCATATATGCACTGACTATCATCTCCGACACCACAGATTCACTTGGACCGATACAAACATTCGATTTACTCCCATGGTTCGGATCCCTTTTTGCGTGCGCTTGGAACGCGCGATGCTGCATCCACTAGATTTCACGCGTGTGAGCGGTTCGATCGCTGTTCCTTCGTGGATGTCCCTTCATACGACTACGGAACCAAAGGCGCTGTGGCGCCGCTTAGCAAAGAAGGAATGAAAGTGGTGTATGTGAATGCAGTAAACATGAACTGTGCTCGCTGGGGGGACTATCAAGCCAACGTCAGGCGGCGAGTCATGAGAGGCGAGAACGTGGACTCGTTGGTGAGTTGGGATGGCACTAGGCATTCATTTCCACTAATTTTCACCCCGTTTGAAGCTTGTCCCCTTGTCCCGTCACTCATCCCTTCCTGAACTCATGAATTTTGTGACGCTCTTCCGACCACTTCGTGTCGTTCCAAACACCCTCGATCCTTCACTCAACGGTCTCGACTGGGGTGCTATGCCCAAGATGTTCTCGGGATGTCTTTCCCAGGCGGCAACGCCTGGCTGCTTGGCGTCTGTCACAGCACCTCTTTGTTCTTTGACAAGCTACCCCAGCGTAAGCAAGCTTCCAGGGCCATCTACCGAGTACGACCCAAGAACGCTGTTTCGGACGGGTGAGGAGGGGCGGGTGGATACAGCATACTCAAACCTAGTCGGTCCCAGTGATGCCGCCGACAAGTGGGGTGAAAAGAGCGGAAAGAAAGCAAGAATAGAGGTATTGAAGGCGTGGATAGGTACCAGAAGACGGAACGGTCTAGCAAAGAACATAGACGAGCTCGCATCCTCGCCAGTTATAGCGCCTAGGACCCCCAAGAGGTATGCGCGGAGCGATGATTCAGATGACTCCTTCGATGAGGACAGGTCTGACGATCATGTGAGGACCGCCTGGAAAATTTTCAGGGTTGGGGAACTCGAGGAGAGGTACAAGACGTGGCTGTCGTCTTCGCCGCAATCACAGTCCCGGGACCGAAGGGAAGTAGTGGTTGACATGGGGGCGCTCCTTACGCCGACGTCATCCCCTCTTCCCCATATGAGAGAGTTGGTGGGGAATAACGAGGGGGAGGGGCGTGCGAGTGAGCATGCCTCGTTGAGGGATCACCAGTTGGTGACCCCGACAAAACCCTCTCTCGGTCGGGTTCCGACGGAGACTGCTCTCCCGTGCGTCAGTCCCGACGATTCTCGAGTGACATGCCTTGTGTCGCCGTGCACGTCGCCGTTTGTGTCCTTTGACGACGTTCGATTTTCTGGCCAATCCCCGGAGGAACGGACGAATGAGGCGGATGGGACGGGTTCACACCCGTTTACTTGCCTCGATAATGTTTTTCTTTCAGATCCGTCTCAGGATCGCGTTTCACCCGACCGTCCGACACAACGCCAGAGCCAGGGCCAACAAACGACACGACCGCATGGGAAGACCTTATCCTTCACTAAAAATGTGGGCGATGCGGGAACAAAGACGAACGTAGAGAATGTAGGTGACGTTACGCAAGCGAAACGTCGCAAAATTGAACGAGAGGAGTCAAGGGGGAAGGCGAGCGAGAAAGGAGACGAGACCTGCAGATTATCACGCGAATCTTCCATTGGACTCACCCGTACGCCGACCGTTTTTTCCTTGGCTAGTGGAGACGACACGGATGTGTCCCTCCCGCCAACGTCTCCCGGCATCGGAGTAGAGGGGGATTTTGGAGCATTTCCGCAGAATATTTCCACACGGATTGTGGCAGCGACAGCTACCATTTCGTTCCCCGTGAGGAAGCGTGTCGAAGGCAGGTCTAATTACACTGGGAAGACGATTTCGCTCGGTACGCCTGGACGTGCGGTGTCTTCTCCGAGAAAGACGCAGGCGCTCAGATCGGGGGTGGCATCTTGTTCGACCTTGGCGATCGCGCGTTCACCGGCGTTGTCGGTCGTCCGTCCGTCGACGATCGCCGGAGAGGAAAACCTCAGGCTTTCTGCCCACGTGAGCGCCATCGCACCCGACACGAGTGCGCGTACAAAGAACGGACCTGTGAGTCCACGGACAGCTGCGCGACGTGCCGAGCGTGCAGAGAGAAGGCAGATCACGGAGAAGTTGCGCCTGGCACGACCCGATCTCGTCGTTCCCGGGCGCGTCGGTCAGAGTCGGGTGGGCGCGTCGGCTCTGACAGTCGAGTCGACATCCGTGGCTTCATCGTCAGTGTATGGGGGGGACACGGAGGAGAGGAAGGACGGCGCGAAGGACGCGTCAGGCGTGACGGACGAAGATGCCCAAATAGATTGGGAAAAGAGCCGTCGGTTGGCGGAGAGGGTTCGAGAGGCGGTGCGGAGAGGTGGTCGCGCGAGCGAGGTGTTGCCACGGTTGTCGTGTTTAGAACGGCGGTCTGTAGAGCGGGCGTAACGTCCGAGCCGACATTGTACGTGCAGCGTGCTCGAGTGGAGTGTCTATTCTACGGTGCTGGGCACTGGGAATACGTACGAACGTTCTTTGTGGCCGACGGGCTCGCAAGTTTTAGCTGAGTAATATTTATTGACTTCGACCTCTTTTTCTTTCGGGTCGACACAGCGCGCAAGCAATAAAACACAACAACAAAACACGCTGATGAACTCAGTATAGAACGGGAGTTGGTGACTGCCACTCAAAATTCAAAGCTTCAAACAACCACACTTCAATGCTCGTTCCTCGGACTCATGTACTGCGGAAAATAACCCATTTTGTTGAAGCTTCGAATCTCGTTTCCTCAGACCTAACCCATACTTACCCTGCGTAGCTTGTCCAGATGAGTGGGCGGGAGTCAGTCAACCGTAATCTGACAGTTGCTCGCACGGATACGACCGCCACATCCAACCAGGGAACCACGCTGCGGTCTTATCATCGAGAGCTAATTGATCCACGTGTTAGGACTCGGGGGCGGAGACGTCGTACTCTTTCATTATCAGTTGTATGGTCCGACAGCCGTAGATTCCAGATACGGCGAAAAAATGACATGCGTGGATACCAGTTTCGCGGCACGGGGGTCGTTGACGTCGTCGTTGAGATTTCTGAGGTAGCGTGTCGACATCGTTATGGATCTGGATCGCCGCGTCCAAAGGCCGCTTGGTCGGTGTAAATCAGTGGCGATAAGGACGATCCAAAAGCGCATTTTATAGACAGAGGGTACGGGCGCATTGTTGAAGTTTGAAACTCCAGCATTTGTCGACGATGATCTTTTTGATTTGCTGCCATGGACGATTTCAGTTGGTGGATAAATTCGAGTGGCTACGAGCAATTGAGCTGGAAGTAAATACTGGTAAACAATCACTGCCACCACAAAGTGGCACAAACACCGTATCAACTGTAAAAATAAATAAATAAATAAACTAAAATCAGAGTTACAAGTGTCTCGCCTCAAGACTTCAGAGTCCAGGCCCCTCAAACTTGCCAATGGGTCAAGTCATGAACTCAGCTGTCGCAGTCGTACGACATACGTCGTTTTGATATTTTGTCAAGAAAAGTCCTGCAAGATGGGTCACTGGGGACGAAAACACCTCACAATCGTTAGTATTTAGCGCATAATCATCCGAACCTCATCGTGCTGTGGATAGGAGTCCACGCCACCATACCGTCGTGCGTGCGGGGCACCTAAACACTTTCCCACCATTCCACCGCTTCTTCAGCTCGCTCGACCGCCTCTTTGAAGTGCAAGTAACGATTTGTTAACCCGCACTGGGATTCTGTTGACACACAGATGCAAGCGGGACCAGCTGTGGTGGTGAGACTCAACACACATACCGTTAATTATGGCACGACAAGGTGAGGGTTGCATCCAGCTGTTTCGGTGATGGTCTGTATGAATACAAAAGCGACAGCTCCGCGCCCCCGCCGTACTCTGGATTTGCATCCCCATTCGGGCCGTCTGGCGGTTGGTCGCCAGTCGATGAGGACCCACCAAGGTCATCGTCGTAAGCACGCTTCCGCATCACACTTTTACTCATCCACCCCCCGCTGAGGCACTTCTTCGGGGCAAAAACGAACCACCTAGGATTCCGAATCGACTCGCCTGGTCTTTCGGCATCCTCCTGACGATTCTCGTCACTATAGGCATCTGCATGCTCGCGCTGCCGCTCACGCACTGCGACGACCCTGTCGACCCTCAAGTGCGCCACCGCATCCGCGAACAATGGAGCAAGGAGCTGCTCGCACACGAGAAACAGGCGGCCGGGCGGGAGATCGTGAAGGCGCGACGGGCGTGGGAGGACGAGCGCCATGCGGCACTGCTTCGCGAGTGGGAGCACGAACGCGTTCAGCATGAAGAGGACCTGAGGGAGCGTGCGCGGCACGAGGAAGAGGAGCGCCGCCAACTGGGGTTGTTTTGGGGCCGCGTGGAGGCCCGTCAATGCAAGACGTACGGGACGCGGGAATACACTGCCGTCCTTATGAACTTGCCGAGGGATTGGGAACGGCGGGGTGTGGAGGTATGCAAAGCTACGCCGCTTGAAATTCATGGGATTGCACGGCTGCCAAAGAACTGTGAAGATAAGGTGTGTCGTGCTCGTTGAACGATGTGGGGACATTTCACGTTGTGTTAGGGTCATGGGGTTGCCGTTGGCCAATGGGAGATCGACCAGTACGAACCGGATTGCAATCCCCACTGGGGCTGGTACAAGGACAAGGAAAGCCGCACCTTGCTGCGTCGGCCCAGTGTCACGCTAGTATACTAATAATTACAACAGGGTTGTACCTCGCAAGGATCAGGAAAGAGGGTGAGACTTTTCTTCTATCGAGTATTGTTACTTTTGAGCGACCCTGAGATCAGCGTATCGAATATTATTTGGAGAACCTTCCAAAGGGAGGGGACTGGCGAGAGTTTTGTGCCACGACCCCAGCTCGTTTCCATGGAATGGAGTTTTCAGGCGCTCAAGAATGCTTCCAATACGTACGTGTGACTTGACCCATCTTTGGACACCGCTCATGGTCTATGTGCACTGTCAGAACTTTGGGACGTATGGTCACTGGGAGATCAACGATGTCAACTGCTAAGGGACCTCTCCCACACCCGAGATCCGCCTCGCCGGGCCTTTGTAGTTGATTATGTTCGTGCGACATCGATCGTGTATTCGACGATGCTGAATATTCGATGGTTTTGTTCTTCCTAATGACCACACTTTTGACGTTACACGCTTACTGCCAACTCGGTGATCTTTGTGTTTATCTCGCGCAACGTCGCCGCGATGATCCGCCTCCTTGTACACTTATTTACCTTCCTTTTTCGAACTGCAACCGTTGCTTCCACATGCTGCCCTGAAGTGGCCGTGAGGCTTTCACAGCAACTTGAAGTGCTTGTCCACTTGGAAGTACCCTCCCAGTGAAAAGTCATCCAGCACTAGGCTCAAAGCGTGGCGGTTACTTTTCAGTGTGAGTGTACGCTCACTCGTGGTCGAGTCTTGGTAGCTTCAATCGACGCCGCACACATTGAACACATTTCGTATTCCTGAGGGAAGATGTTCGGGTAAGCTCCCTCTGACGGCTACCCATTTTTGCAGGCGGTTCGATTGAGTCGTCTCTTGCATAGACATGATTCCCAAGCGCATGGACACGCAGACGAGCCAAATTCGCAAGGTGGCTCGTCGGCGGATGCACGGATCGCATGCGCGTACATCCTCGTTTTAAACACCACTGAGCACCGTTCGCCATTCGGACCAGTAGGCCATCCCCCGAAAAAAGTACCCCGTTGCTGCCTGGGAAACCACGACGCCAGATATCCGGAGACAAAGTCAAGTTCGTCTTATCCTGCATCTTCGCGCTACTGGCCATCCTGTTTGTCGTCCTCTCCCTTTCTCTGCACTTTACCCACTGTCCGCTGTACCCATCGACCATGGATGCCATCCGTCGGGATTGGGAGACAGAAGTGGCGCGGCATGACATCCTGCAGGACGAGTGACGGCTCGAGAAGCAGGAACACGCCGTCATCGAGGAGGAGTGGAAGCTCCAGGCAGAGTGGCACGAGCGAGACGTGGCACGGCGGATGCGGGAGGGAGAGGCGCGCCAGGAGAGGGTAAGGTGGGAGTGGGCACGAGAGTTCGAGCGGCATGTGCGCGAGGTCGAAGAGTACGAGGAGGCGGTTACGCGCAGGGTGCACGAAGAGCAGGAACGTCAAGAATGGGTTCGGAAAGAATGGGCCCAGGAGGAAGACCAGCACAGGCACGAGTGCGAGGAGATGGAGCGCCGCGAAAACCAACGCCGAGAAAACGAGCGACAGAAGTGGCGGCGCGAAGTGGAGGACCACGATCGCACCGAGGAGGAACGCCGAAAAGGCGAGGAAGAGGAACGCCAGAAACTCAACATGTTCTGGGACCAAGTGGAGGCGCATACATGCACCACTTATGGGACCAGGGAGTACACTGCGCAACTCATGAACCTTCCCGTCGCCTGGGAGCATCGAGTGGAGGCGTGCAAGGTTACACCTCTTGAAATCCACGGGATCTCGTATCTGCCGAAGAGTTGTGAAGACAAGGTACGGGATGTGTAACGAGAGGATGTTCCATGATTGACATCGTGTCAGGGCCCTGGCGTTGTAATCGGAAGATGGGGGATCAACCAGCACGAACCGGATTGTGCAGCATATTGGAACTGGTACAAGGACAAGGTACATATATCCCTTACCGACCTATGATATGTGTTCCGCCAAACTGACAATCATTAGGGTTGCACATCTCCGGGATCGGGAAAGCGGGTAAGATACGAATCTCGTAAATATAGGACTTTTGTTGATCGGGACCCCGCAGCGCATTGAGCACTACCTAGAGAATCTTCCAAAGGGAAGCGACTGGCGAGAGTTTTGCGCCACAACGCCAGCGCGTTTCCATGGGTTGGAGTTTTCGGGTGCCCAGGAATGCTTCCAATACGTGCGTTGTAAATTGGAACATGTCTAGGTAACGCTAACCAATGCGTGCAGAACCTGGGAACGTACGGACACTGGCAGATCGATGACACCGATTGCTAGCGTGGCCTGTGAGGGATGCTGCCATCAATATCGATGTTTTCCACGTTTTTTGTTCGTCTCATCTTCGTTCAGTAACATTGGATTTGGATGTACATACCTGTCTGACAATGTTGCACGCGGGTCCCGCCCGGCGTGCAACGATTATGAGAGATCTTGCCCAGTGACCGATACCGTTTGTACTGTTACTCATTTGGGACTTGACCGCGAGGCCCAGGCAGTGTCTACGTTCCGCAGTACACCATCTCTTAAATGCATAGTGTCGGTCACCTCCCCCTTCTTACGCATTACGATGTGTTGTGTGTTATTGGGCTGGCATTTTGTAGAGGACGGGTTTGTCCCAACGCCTCGCTATAACCTCAAGTTTTCCCAAGGATATTCCTTTTCGAACGTTTGACCTGCCCCGTGCACGCGATTCGGCTATACAGTGTGGTGGGCGTCTTATACAGCAACTTTGACAGCCTCGAAGCACGCTTGTTCAGTGCTGCGGTACAACCGTTCCTTTCTGACTCGTAGAGTAATCTGTCCCAGTAGACAATAATCCCTCATTGGAGACCCATATGGTGGACAAATTTCAAAGGCAAGTTTTCCAATCATACCAGTCCCACCTCTTCCCCTCATACGATGCCCGTCTCGCAGCAATGGGTACGGTTCTTATCCTACCCATCAATCCGCGCACGGTGGCTCCTCGTTACCTGTGAATTCGCATCAGTGCGTGCTCTTCCCTGGTAACACCCCTCACTTGTTCATACTTGACTCGTGTTGTCTGCTTTGTTTAGATATCCGTCTGAAGCTGCCCCATTACTCCCGGGAAACACAGAACGTAAAGAGATATCCATGTTTGGATGCTTCCTGGCATTCATCCTCTTCTCATGGCTTTATCATACATACATGGGCCTCACGCGTTATCCGTTGGACTTGTCCGCCGGACGGCGGCGCGAGGAACAAGAACGCCAGAGCCTCCATCTGTTTTGGGACCATGTCGAGGCGCATACATGCTCCACGTATGCGACCAGGGAGTATACCGCACAGCTCATGAACCTGCCAACATCTTTGGTGTATCGAGTGGATGCATGCATGGCTACTCCACTCGAAATCCATGGTATCTCCCATCTACCCAAAACCTGTGATGACAGGGTAGGTCATACACCGCGAAGACGTTCACAAGGCTGATAGCATGTTACTAGGGCCCTGGTGTGGTGATAGGTCGATGGGATAGCAACCAGCAAGAACCAGACTGCACGACGTACTGGGATGAATATAACGACAAGGTCTGCTTGCTCTCCCTCTTTTCCATCTTTCGTACTGACGAGCATTCCAGGGTTGCACGTCACCAGGGTCGGGGAAAAGGGCAAGAATTGATTTCTCGGATGTAGCGCACTCGGACTGACTTCCGACTCATCAGCATTTCACGCACAAGTTGGAGAATCTTCCCAGGGGAAGTGACTGGCGAGAATTCTGTGCCACGACGCCTATTCGCTTCAACAACATGCATTTCCCGGGTGCTGAAGAATGCTTTACCTCGGTACGTGTATTCTCGGAAGTCGTCAACTCCGCCGAAGGGTCCTACGTGCACTTGTAGATCTGGGGCGTGTATGGTCGATGGGAAGTAGACGACAGCAACTGCTGAATGTGTCTACTTATCCGGATTGACATGATCACCTCGGAACCGCATCCCCGTAAAGTGTATTGGTTCGTATGCTTTCGCATTGCTTTCTGGAAGTTCTCATTGTACATACAATTGATTTCTGTATAACAGTTGATTCAGACTCCATTAGAGGTTGGGTAGACGTCGCTGCGGCGGGGGGCAATGTGCAAAAGCAACGCAATCTTTTCCGCTCGGCGTTCGAGAATCCACCCATCAGGAGCTCTGGGTCGCCCAGTTGGTGTGCGATCACAAAAAGCGCGCTGGTCACCACCCTCTGGGCTTGCGTCGCATTGTGAGCGACAACAGCATATCTACTCGAGAACGAACCAGCCCAGATACTGTCCCGGGACTCATCTCCATGGTCTGGGAGACAGAATATCAGCATCGATGCCTGTCCCTTCAACGAGTCCTTCTACCATTCCTTTCCTAACTATTACACGCAAGATCAACAGTGACGGTCACACTATATATAAACTCGCCAGTACGTACCCTCATAAACTGGTGCATACGTGAGACAGTGATCGTCGTTGAACCCCCGAGTACCCTAAACGTATCAGGAATTGCTCACTTACTGTGTCAGTGCCTGTCTACTGCATCGCCAAGCAGGACTTTGGGGTTGTGAGATATGATTCCCATCGCTCTTGCGGGCGTACTTATGCTTGTATATCTGGTAGGTAATCATGTCGAGAAGAACGCCTGTGCCATTTATGGGATACGACGGGATTCTC
>JBBPNQ010000252.1:0-23479 GCA_038090975.1 Boletellus pseudochrysenteroides
CACTGCTTGGTCCGTGCGCCATCCTGTAGAGTATATAAAGGGGACCGCCTGCGCCTTACAGCTGCAGTCTTGTCCTCTTGGAGAGCCCACCAGAGCAATCCTAGACTCCTTGACTCCCTTTATTGTCTTAGCCTCAACGCCAGCTATTCGGTTAGCTTTGGTTGTTTCATGTATTGTTTATCTACGGTGGGCACAATACTGCTCTTGCACCATAGATAAAAGAAGACTACTGATTACTTGTATGGAGAGAAGGCACCTCACGTGGATGCGGGAACGTGTTCCCAAAAGAAGAAGAACTAAGGTAGAGGGCAGAGATCAGCCACTTTAACTCCTCTTGAGGAGACCCTTTGTGCACACCCTAAGGGTCTGCACCTGCACGGCTATAGGGCTGAGGTATACGTAAAAGAGAAGGGGGTGTGTATCATAGTTCCCGTTGAGCCTTGGGGCTGGCTATGAGTTTCCCCTTACCGCTGGGGGTATAAGTAAAGATGAAGAGGTAAAGGGTTGAAGAGTGAGGAGTGTCGGTGACGGTAGTCAAAAGAAGTCAAGTTCTATGTAAGCAACCACTAATCCTATACAGGACTAGGGTCACTGATGATAGTGCTTGTGAGGAAAATGGACAAGGGAATCTAGCGGGAAGCCCCACAAGAACTTGACTAGAGTTCTTGGGGCAATAGGATTCAAGATTATATACTATATGGGTGTTTGTACATATTGTGGTAATGGTCCGTGCGCATACAGGCTAGAATGTTCTAGACTATAGCGAAGATTAATGAGGCTATGCATAATGGAAGAGAAGGGACAGAGATTAAAGGAGTGAGGCATGATATCATAGTGACATCATAGGCCTAGACCAAGTCATGTGACCAGTCATGTGATAGTTGTTGAGAAAATGTTCTAAGTCCAAAAGATAAGATAGGTGCAAAGATAAGATGTCCATGAAGGTTACAATAGGGGCTTCTAGGAGTGCATTCGTAACACCTTATAGCTGCAGTCTTGTCCTCTTGGAGAGCCCATCAGAGCAATCCTCGACTCCTTGACTCAATCTCATTGTCTTGGTCAGCTAGAGCTAGTCCAGTTAGCTTTGGTTGTTTCACCTTTGGCTTTAAGCACTGCCTCAACCCTTCTAGGCATGCTCTCAATCAATGTCTGACACACCTCAGCTGGTATCTTATTCCATTCCTCTTGAGTTCTTCTCCACAATTCCTCTATTCTCTTAGGAGGCTTTTCATAGTAGTCCCTCTTCTAACTTTTTCAAGCCCATTTGCAATTATCTGACCCAAGACAATTGATCTTGGTCTTATTAGACCATACCACCTACTTCCAGTCCTCCAAAGTCCAGTCTTTATAAGCATAAGCAAAGTCCAAGCAAGCCTTGCAATGTTTGGCAGAAAGTAGAGGGTGTTTGGACTTGACTATAGCTTTCATACCAACTGTTACAATCGCTACTCAAAAGCCCCTATTTTTCCTACATTTTCTACGCTAAAGACTACACTCACAAGACATGTCATATGACTTATCACATGACACATCATGTGACCTATGTCCAGACCCTCATCACATGACTCAGTCTAGACCATGACATCATTACGATGTCATACCTCATGGTACACCTCATGTGATTAATCTCTGTGCTGTGCATAGCTATGCTCTTGCTTCTTATGCTACATGCCTTTCATCTCCATCTGTCACATGCTGTATTCTTACTCATAGTCACTTACTGTACATGTGCTTCCTTTGGACTCTTACTATACATAGTAGTTATACTCACATGCACTGCTTGATCCATGCACTATCCTGTAGAGTATATAAAGGGGACCGACTGTGCCTTACAGCTGCAGTCTTGTCCTCTTGGAGAGCCCATCAGAGCACCTCCTTGACTCCTCAACTTAATACTACTATCTTAGACAGCTAGAGCTAGTCTGGTTAGCTTTGGTTGTTTCACCAACCTTTTTCAAGCCATAGTGGACCATATTAGGATGGAGAGATTGGTTGATAATTGTTGACAGAGTTTTTGTGACCTGAACAGCATGGCAGATATCAACAGAGGAAAACTTTGATGGATAACTTCCAGCAGACTTTTGAAGGTCAGAATGCTTCTTGGAATAAAGCCTAGAGATGGTAGCAATGCCAACACCTGTACCTGAGGCAATAGAGTGGATGGAATAGCCAGCATCAAGCTGAGAAAGAATAGTGTTCTTCTGAGTGGTAGAGAGTAATCACATGATGATAGTGGTTGGAAGTCAAGAGGTGTGGGAATATTTTCAGACTTAGACATCATATTTATATTTATATCTTTGTTTGTAGCACCAAGCAACAGCAAATATCCCCTAGTTTTATTGAGGTTCTGTTGCCCATATTAAAAGTGACAAAACTGTTCCAATGTAGTTGCCATTTGAGATTGGCCATATCTCTGCTTCCTCTGGGCCAAATTACATGATCCAGACACTGATGGGGAGCCCAGAGTGTGTACCATTGTTTGTCCTGCCAACTCTAAACACAATTCCCACAAGTGATTGCAGTATACTCTACACACTGCATTAGGGTTAAACATTGGAACAGTTTTGAGAGTCACTGTAGGTATGTGAACTCTAGATGTTCAGAGACCTGGAGTTGATGTGAGAGATCGAGGTATAGGTGGAGAAGTCCAGAGTTGGACTTAGCTGATTCTCAGGATATAACAGTACCTAAAGTTGTCATTTAGTCTTACATTTAATGCAATAAAAAATGGCTGCCAAAACTTGAAATAATAATCAACATGTAAAACAATGTCTAAATTCCAAGTTCTGCTGTGGTAAGTATGACAAAATAAACTTAAACCACAGCCTTCACATTTCACACAACATTTAGAACCATCTTAAGTATTGGTATTTCTGTTGTGCCAGTGTTGAGATGATTGCCACTGCATCATCTAGCTACTCAGAGACTCTCAGCATTTTGGTAATAATGTATTTCTCACAGATTTAAAAACCAGACAGAGTGAGGGTTGGCTTGAAGGTACACCTATACAACGGATTTAATAATGTCAGGGGCTAAATATACTAAAATGGCAGGTATTGTATTGCTGTGTATCACCTGACCGAGACACGTACTCGCGTCAAACCCAAACATTCATTACACACCCAAATTAGGGTTCTGGAAAACTGACATTTGACGGAAAATGTAAATGATATATGTATTAGATTCTCCATACATATCAGTGTAACATGCCTGAAACCATTCTTACACTATTCACAGTAGGTCGAGAGGCAAATCGTTTGTGTGATGTACTCCCTTGCATGCCAGCCAGACACTCGCAAATGCTCCAGCGGAGATCCTGCTGACAAATCTGAGGAGATCCCACTTGGACATCCAGCGGACAGTTGTGATACTACACTACACTTTGGTCACAAAATACGCCCATTGGGTATCAGTAGGGAGCCTGTCGAATGTTACTTGCACATTCTGTGCCCACTCAAGCTGTCAGCACAGTCCTGTTGGCATGTTTAGGGAGATGTTGGCTGTGAATTTGGTCCTTGCCCGTAGGGCCACTTGTTGACATCACAAAAAAAGCAGGGTTAATATAGGTAGCATATAGCATGAGTCAATGTAAACCATGATGTGATTGTCATGAAATACGAGACAACATTTCTACAATGTATGGAGGCTCCCTGTTTGAGATGAGTGTTATGACACTAGATTAGCACATTTCAAGTTGTTCCACTGTGCTGTCGCATTTTTTTGCCTTGCCATGCTGCACACTCCAAGGTCTAATCCACTGTGATTGTAAAGTAGTACTCCGGGCCCTGCACCTATGTACTACCCCAGCAGCATGTTCATACCATGTAGAAGTACATAATTCATTTCTAGTGTATGCAAGATACTGAGGGAATGCCCCAAGTTTGCCATGCTAGGAAGTGACAGTCTCGCAGGTGGTGTGGGAAGGCCAGGTGCAGACTAATAACCACTGAATCACACCAGTGGTTCTTGGGGTTTGGAGTGTCACAGGCTGCGAAGTTCTGCAGGGTACATAGACCAGACTTGTCAAGTAGGAAAAAAAAACACAAGATGAGCTTGGACAGACAGATCACATTCATGAGAAACATAGTATAATACTACAGATTACTGAGTGACGGGAATCAATAACATTTGCTTGACAACAGCTTTAAATTGCTCCCAGATAGTTTGCTGGGCAAGAGGCATCTTGAGAACCCTGTCGTCCCCGTCTTTCAGCACCCAGCTCGAGATAAACTCTCCCTCCATTGGAATTCATGCATCCCAAAGTGGCCAGTCGCCATCAGGGAATGTGGGGAATGATGCAACAAAAGCCATCCAAAATAAATCTTGCATCAACTGGTAACACTGCGGGTATTTGTTGTTAAGGTGGGTATCTGCCAACAAACAGCGTTCAATTTCTTTTGCCAAGTGCTGCCACTGGAATGAGTCAGTAGGCTCAAAGCCAGATGAAAGTGGGAGGAAAGGAAACATGGACTGCCAATAGTAAGGATGTGCATGAGATCCGATAGGAAGGAACTCACTGGGTTCAATGGTCCCATTGGCATCAACTTGTGCATGGACACATTATGTATAATGGGTAACAATCCTGTCCATTCATCTGCGAGTTGTACAGAAACTTTCACAGGCTGAAGGGGTGTGTCAGCGATTGCAGGCCTCACTGCACAAGAGACCTACGATGCACTCAGGGACATCTTTGAAGCAAACATTGCCGTGAAAAAGGACAGAGAGGTCAAGTGCATTGAGAGTAAATCCATGGGGTCGGTGAGTAGTTTTGACATTGATGATGGTTGACATTATTTCAGGAGATGCAGGGGGAAGTGGAGAAAGCAGCACGGTGGTTTGCCGAAAACCAACACACCCCCGCAATGCAGTTTGATTGCTGGCGAAGTCATGTGACATTGGGCTAAGTCCGAAATTTGTCGGAGGAAGTCGTTGCAATCGCATCTGAGTTCATTGCCAGTAAGTAGTTCTGTGTCGATCTGTGTGCCATCGTAGTACTCAATATTTGCAGCCCTCAAAATTACATCAAGCAAGGTCCAATTCCTCTTGCAAGAGCATCACACAAAGATGATCCAATCACAAGGTACATCTACTTTTCTTTGTTGCTCAGCCTTCGTGTACTAATAGTGCTAGCGCAGTGTAGCAACACTTTCGGGGGCCAGGTTTCATGGGGAGAGCTTCAAAGCCCCTCCCTCTTGACGTGAATGGTAAGACAAATTTGAACTTGATAGTCAAGTCTGACCGCTTTCACAGCATTCGCCGAAGTTAGCCACAATTCACAATATGTCACATGTAAAGTGTGCCCATCTCACCACAAGGAGAAGGTCATACGACACTGCCATGTTGGAGATCATGCAAGCTCGAAGAAGCATTGGCGGAATCTTGAGAAAGTGACTGGAGGGAAAGCACACCAAACACAATTGAGGCTTAAGACCCCTGGAGGATTTCAGTCTACGCTGTTCCAGATGCAAGATGAGTCATTTGAGATACATGATGAGACAGAATATATGTCGGCATTGC
Organism: Boletellus pseudochrysenteroides; assembly: GCA_038090975.1. Lineage (NCBI taxonomy): Eukaryota > Fungi > Basidiomycota > Agaricomycetes > Boletales > Boletaceae > Boletellus > Boletellus pseudochrysenteroides. Next base: position 5,518 of record JBBPNQ010000252.1, read on the forward strand.
CCCAATCTAATGTCACCACAGAAAAGCCAGGAAATCCTTCTGTACCATTGAGCCAACTCTGGGACAAATTCCAAGCAGAACGCACCTTATTCTTGGACGACTACTTTGACGAGATTCAACAGAAAATTGAGGAGGGTGAATCCCTCTTTTCCAGTGTTCTTCCGCCCCTTGAGGAAGAACTAGGACTCGAAGACGACAGTGAACTTGGGGAAGCACTCCCTGTACCAAATCTCAAGGCGATCTATGCAGACTATGGCATAGATGCTGATGGTTCGGACTTCTATCAATATCTGTTCTTTTACTGAGTATCGTGTAGCCATTGCTAATAGAACTACTCACTGCACGAAGTCCAGAGCGGTTTCAAGTGTTTCTCCTGAAGAGCCGTTATATCCCTGGAAGTCAATGCTGGTAAGTTCAGATGAAGTATCATGGTTAGTATTTACTGACGAATGTGTAGGAGTTCTTGACTCACCTCCTCTTCAGCTCTCCTCGTCTCAGATTCTCGCGCCCACAGCAAGCCGCAGTTCTGGACTGGGCAAAAGGGCTTGGAGCACCTGAGGTGCCTTCAATGTATGCCGTGAAAAAAACACAGGAGCGTATTGCAAACCTCCTCAGAACTCCAACAGAAAAGGTGACAACAGCATCAGGTAATGTGTTCTATCTAAATGCTATCAACAAGGCAATCGCCATGGTAAGTGGAAATAGCTTATTTAGCTCTTCTGGCCTGTTCACTCACGTCAGCCCCTGGATGCAGGACTTTGCAAATCCTCTCATGCAGTTTGCAATGCAAGAATATCCTGAGGATGGACAAGGCCGTATGTCGCAAGTTCACCATGGAAGCAAAATGCTTGAAGATCTCCCAGACAATCTTGCGCCTCCATGTGTCTGTGTTGATCGTGCAGTCTACTTTGTCGATGAACTTCTTCAACAGTCGGCAGGTCAGTACTTCATACCGAAAAAATTCTTTCAAGCAAGAATGTCAATGGAAGAAGGAACTATGGAGCCTACTGTATTTGCGCTTGGGCACAAAGCTTACAAGACTGCAGTTTGTCCATGCTGCCATCTTATAACACTTTACATTGGTTGATTTCTTTTGCTTCTATCACAGGAGGGATTTGCAGTTGATCCCGAAAGGGTTGTCATTCCAGTTTCGACATTCTTCAACACATTCGAGGATCTCCAACGCCAGGCTGGTGAGTCTGGCATCAAGTTCACAGGTATGTTATGTTGTTTTAAGGATGTGCATGTTGAATCTAGAAGCTTTCTGTAGCTTCTTCTACTGCATTCACCAATATAATGCCAAATCCTCTTCAGGTGAAATCAGATGGACGGATGGTCTACATCATTCCCCTGGTTGTATTCATGGACAACGTATCAGGGAACATCTCAAAGCAATGGAACAAGCACCACATTGTTTACATGTCAAATGCTCTATTGCCGCGGGAGATGCTTAAACAGGAATTTTCAATTCGTTTTGTATCAGGATCACCACATGCGACTCCGATGGAACTGATGCATGGCATCAAAGAGTCGATCCAGTAAGTTTGTTGATTGTGAGTTATCTACATCTTACTAAGCTCGTTTACAAGGAAAGCGACTGATAACCCCATTGTGGTGTTCGACGTCAAACATCAGGAAGAAGTTATGCTCATTCCATATGAGCTGATCATTACTGGTGACAACCCGATGCAAGCGGAGGAGTGCAGCCATGGTGGACTAAAGTGCAATTACTTCTGCTGCACTTGCAAAGTTGGTGATACACATGCTGAGAAGAACACAGACAAGGGATACAATGACATCTTCCAGGTATTACTCAAAGCTTCTTATTGTTGCAATGAGCTAACTGCTTTCATTCAGTGCGGCAAGTTGCGTACACCCGAAGACACCCGTGCTCAAATCAAACACCAGATCCAGCTTTCCATGCTCTCTGGTAGAACTGAGAAAGTCAAAACTGCTGTCAGCCAATCCGGCATTCGAGATGCTGCAATTGCTGCAATCATAGATCGGCTCCTTGAACTTGGTAAGGTCCTTCGGAAGAGAACATCCGGAAAGCCTACACTACCAGAGGCAGATATTACTATGCGTTTAGAGAACGAGTTGGATGTCCTGCTCGGGGGTAAATCAATCGATGACTGTATCAACCCACTCCTTGGGATACAAGGATTGGACATCCACAAGGACACCCCAACTGAAATTCTTCACACCATACTCCTCGGTGTCGTCAAGTATTTCTGGGGCCAGACTATTTTCATCCTCAATAAAGCTCACTTACTTGAAATGTTTCAGACTCGACTGGAATCCATTAACAAAGATGGACTGAACTCTCCAACACTTGGTGCTGATTACATTGTAAGGTATAAAGGCGGTCTCGTCGGAAAACACTTCAAGAGCCTTGTGCAAGTCATGCCATACGTGATATACGACCTCATCCCAGAGACAGTCCTCGATGGTTGGTTGGTAATTGGGAGACTCATTGTCCTTCTCTGGCATACCGCGATTGAAGATACAGAATGCTATCTCGTCAGTACCTTCTCCCTTAAGTATTCTCCTGTGTAACTGATTTGTGCTATGCCATAGGCTGAGCTGTCACGCGTCATTGATGACTTTCTTACCATCAGTGCACGATGTGCGCCAAGCATCTTGGTAATGAAAGCCAAGTTCCATTTCCTCCTCCACCTTCCCATGTTCATTAGGCGATTCGGCCCTGCCATTCTTTTTTCAACTGAACATTATGAATCATTCAACCATGTCTTTCATCTTGCATCGATCTATAGCAATCACCAAGCACCGAGCCACGATGCGTGCAGGCTCTTTGCTGAACAAGACAATGTGAAACACATTGTCACAGGTGGGGCCTGGCATGACCCCATAGCTAAAAAATGGGTCAATGCAGGACCAGGTGTTGTCGAATACATCAGCAAGCATCCTCACCAATGTCATACGCTTGGTTTTCCCGTTTGGGAGCCCCCAGAGGTTGGTCAGTATCTCCCATCACTCTGTTACATGCTTAATGGCCCACTGATGTCCCCTGGAGGTGCGGCACACTTACTGACACATACAAATGGAAAAGGAAACCCAGAAATTATATCCCCAGTCAATTGGAAGGAAACACAGGCTGTGCAATGTATTGGCCCAGCATGTCTGCAAGGAAATCTATTTTACCAAGTCACATCCTTTGCAGCAGCACAGGGGAACAAACCCAAGGTGCAAACCCACGTCATCGTCAAGCATCACGCTGGGTATTGGATCAGTAAAATCAAGGAGATCTTGGTCCCTGCTGAGCAGCACATCACCTCTCATATCGTAATCAGTCTTCTAGAATTCCTTCCTGACCTGCACCCTCGCCTTCGTGTCCCGTGCATCAAGTATCCAATGCCAGAAGAACTTGTTGTTGTTCCCCCTAGTGTAAGCTCCCTCTCAATCATGTGGTAACCATAAGGTTACGACTAACTTATATTCATTAGAACGTTATATATGCAGTCAACATTCAGCACGACTGCATTACTTCACGCTGCGATTCGACAAGGACCATGCCCGAACAGCAAGAACACTTGCTCATGTCATGAACCAAGGCACTCATTGATCATGCACCCACCAACATCTATGTCGTCAACATGTCTGCACTTCACAACTATCAACACATTAGGGCGACTATTTCAAAGTCACTTAGTGATCAGACCTGTGCACCATTTATTGCAGATCATACTTCATTGCGTTTGCATGCTGCTGATCTACTGCGGTCAAAAAAGAGAAAGGACACACCCGACGCTACTCCCAGTCACAGTGAAGGATCGTCAGCCGAGCAGCCAGCATTCGAACACGTGAAGAAGACACGAAGGAAAGGCAAGGCATCGGCATTGGCATCCAAATCACGTATCCAATTTGTCAGAGAAACTGTCAACACTGGCCCCTCATCCAATCTGCATGCCCATGCCCAGACCCTCACCGCCACACTAGCAGGCGAACTGGCAGGACCATCATCCCAGCAGCATACCAGCTCCAACCCATGTTCTCTCCCCCCTTTATCGCACCCTATCTCTGTACCTTACAGTGCTCATATTCCCCCTATGCTGTACTATTCCCTACCTCCTGGATGGACTTCGCTTCGAACAATCACTTGCAGCACAACTTATGATAAGTAGTGTTGTATTACTTAGATTCCACCTGTTTGACCAATGTTAATGATCATCGAGTCAAACTTTGGTAAGTATTGATTACCTAATGTATTTGGTGCAGTGAAGCAAACCGGTGCTTGCAACATGTCCCGCCTTGCTTTAAGCCGTCTATTAATGCTACCAATGAATTCTCACCCTTCACAAGCTTGGCTTGCCCAGCATGAGCCTCCTCTCTCACTTTCGACTCGAGCAAGGCCTACCAACCTCAGGCACAGGTGAAGGGACACCATCTCGTGGTCGTCGTCAAGATAGGTCCTTGCATCAGCTGACGCCGTCACGTTCCCTTTCCACTTCATGTGATCGTTCACCCCACTGGGGTGGCCAATCACCTCGCCGACATTCCCTGTCTCAGCCTGGGCGATGAGGGTGTTCAGCATCCGCAGATGACCTGGAACAGGAACATCTCACAAAACGGAAAAAGCTTCATGCAATCGACATTTGCAGGGAGAACCAGCTTGAGGATGACGCCCTTGAGCAGTTCGCGCAGGTGTGTAAACTTTGTTTTCTCGTTTTAATTGGTAAACAACAGAACTTTAGCTTGACCTACCGTCAATGCTTATCGCGTTGCATGGCAAGCTACTTGCAGTTGAGCGTGCGAGGGAGAAAGATGACACACACAGCTTCATTCATTCCAACCAGTTCAAAGTAAGTTCTTTTCAATCTCAAGTCGCCGACAGTCAGCTCACAGGACAAAGGAAATCATGAAAGATCGCCTTCGTTCTTGCTTGCTCTCACCCAACCTCACGGGATATCTCACGGAGCTCCCCGAGAACATCTGGGTATGTCTGAAAGTCACAATAAACATTCGCTTACCTGTTTCATTTTTGAACTAGGCATTCATGAAACGAAACCTTTCTGTGTTCAAGATTCCTGCAAAAGCACTCGAGGACCCTGAACTATCGGAGTATATTGACAGCCTTATGAAGGACATTCTTACAAAGCAGCGAGCGATCTTGAAAGCTAAGGTATGTAATATTCCTGAGGTTAATGGTGATATCATCGATAGTGCTGCCCTTTTTAGATCACAAGCAGTATCAAGGCGAAGGCCCCCATTTCACACCTCACGAAATCTCTTGCTCAAACTGGATATTACGAGGTGACGGCACACCAATGGGCACGTTTTGCCTTCTTGGTAAGCACGGGCATCTGTATTTGCATGGTCGCTCACGCTCCCATCTCAGCGCACAAGCCTAGTGACATTCAACCAACTCGTTGCCAAGTCGATGGAAGACAAGGTAGCGATGATGAAGGCCAAAGAGAGTGAGGCAATGCCTGCAGAAGGGGACGATGAGAACAATCCCCTGAGCGCCGATGACGAGGACAATGTTCATTCCGATAAGGAGAAAGCCCGTATATGGAATGCAACAGATTTTTGGGAGTATGTTGACCTTCTACTTGCTGACTTGCGAGTCAATCTTGATGAGACTGAGCTGACACTGGACGATCGTAAGGAATGGCTCAGCACGTAAGTAGACCAGGCGCGAGAGTTCTTTGTGATTTTACCTCATGGCACTCCACAGGTTTTTCACTCAATGCCTCCAGCTTGACCTCAGGAACTACCCAACCAGCAAACGGAATGCTGGTGTTCCTGCGGCAGAGCAAGTCACTTCTGAGTGGCAGTGAGCCATTCACGCAGAACTTGTATGGTAGATCATGCATGCCACTGCCCTCCCCCAGCAATCCACACTCTCAAACACATCAATCATTACTAATCACTGACTGTGAATATCGCTCGTTCCCACTTCCCTCACTAGGCCCACCTCATCCCTACATCTTACCTTCCCCTTACTGTGCAACTATTGCATTATGTTAGTACCACATACCCCAACCTGCCGTGAATTCACTGATTTCATATCATCAATGGTTTGATCAAACATTCGACACGACACGCTACAGAGTAATATGGGACGGCATAGACTGAACATGCATAACCCCCAACATGATGCACCGCGAGATACATCAACTGGGCATGCAGTGGATTGAGCGGTAGGCCTCCGACGTGATGCACCATGGGTAGTTCAAGATACGTGGACAGAGCACACACCAGATCAAGCTGTAAACCTTCAACACAATGCACTGCAGGTAATACAAGATACACCAACCAAACACAAGCTGGATCAAATAATAAACCTTCAACACAACATGCTGCAGTCAATGCGAGACACATGGGCTGTTCGTTTCTATTCATATCCCCTGTGTAGTCAGGGGTTGGTTTGTACATTGCTCAAATAAAGATCACTAGAACCCGGATGCCGTTGCCAAGGAGACGGCTGACTCCCCGCAGTTTACATGACCCTTTCGATAGTGGTAGGGTACTGCTTTGACGTGCCATATTCCTTTGAGAAAATACAACACCCATATCTCTCACAGGATATAATTGACATTGTACCTACTGTTTGGTATTGGAAGACTAGGATGCTGGTTGGATACTCGCTCTAAGGTGACCGACACAGCTGGATACAAACGCAAACGGCACATCTGGTGTGTGATAGCTGACTAACGATATGGTGGACCACCTGAGCACGTACAACGCGAGACGCCAGCTACCTCGCTGACCAAGGGTAATGTCCGTAATTGATAGATCCCTCCACAAACAAAGGACGAAAAATATCAGCCACACCCCCAGGCAACATCAGCACAACATAAACCAATTTTAACGTCTGCGAGACGTCAACTTAATTTGGGCGTGTACATCGGTCCTGTCCACCAAACCAAATAAGAACAACAGAGGTCACGGCCAGGTTGGTATAACAATGGCAGTTCTCGCGAAACTGACATTTATTTCTACAGTTTGTCCCACAATCCGAGAGGATAAATATCCGTCTACCTACAACAATGCGAGTCCTCGCGAAACTGACCTGTCATTTCCACAGCTTGTTCCACCTTTCGAGAGGATAAATATCCGTGCCGCCTAAGCTCTAATCCGTTCGTCAATTCGTTTTCGTCCCGTTTTCCTTAACATGTCTCATACTAACCAGGGAGAAAAGCTTGCTCATCCCGAGCACACTGTCGTAACCAACGCACCACTCGTTTCCCAACGTTAAGGTGCCACCGATTCGACTCCCGCTAGGAAGAAGTACGGCCCAGATTTCACCTTCGCGTCCGAGGCGAAACGATACGAAGAAGTTCGAAATCAACTTGGCAAGGAGATGAATGGTCGTTGGTTGGGTGCGATGCCCGTCGAAGACTTCCTCAGTCAATTCCTCCCTCCCGCCAAGGCCCCATTACCAGACCTTCTGGAAGTCCCGTTCGAGCAAGTCCCCGACAGTGGAGTAGAGAGAACACGCTACGGGCCATTCGTGAGTACTCGTCTCTTCTCGTAAAATTAGTCATGTAACAATGACCATCTTCAGATCACTGCGATCCAGCATTGAATGCCACACCTTTTGGCTGTCAACACGAGTAACAAGGAAGACACGGCGAATGATCTGAAGCTCAAGACAGACATTTCGATTTACAATCGTGTCGAGGGTGTGACACCTCCAAACAGGACAGATTTCTCGGAGATGGAACTCTGGATGGAATTCAAAACAAGGGGGGTTGCTTTCAAGGATCCTTCGAACCCAGAATCAGAGGAGCCGCGTCGTGTGGCGATGGAGCAAGGAACATTCACGCCGAACACCGTGGACGGGGTCAACACGCGCGGGCAACTGACACACTATGCTGGTGCCCAACATAGCATGCAATTCCGACACTTTTCGTATCGAAGGGGATTCGGCTCGATTCCTGCGATGGGAGCCTCCCGGTACGATCGTGACTGCTGCGTTCAACTACCGCGAGAACCCGAGATTGATGGCTGAATTTTTGTGGCGTTTCGACCACGCCTCTTCCGGAGAACGGGGACACGACGAATCGGTGCAACCAGCACACTTTGCACCCGAGGTCGGCACGCGAGTGAGGGCGAAACTAGGGATCTTGTATATCAACATTCCGCTATACCAATATACACTGCCGGGCCTGGTTGGCAAGGGTTATGCGTACGGTCCGAGGCCGCCAACTCAAAATCGATCGCTGGTTAGTCGGTGTACTCGCAACTCACCTGTTGTATGGATTTCAAACATTAATATCGACGGAGGGAGCCAGTCACGCACCGAGCCTGGTTCTTCTGGCGAGCAGGACGTGGTTACGGACACAGGTCGGGATGACGTGGTGAAGAAAGGGCCATGGTGTGAAGAGCGAATCATCTACATGAAGGACACTTGGCGATTCCTGTCCGACTTGCCTGAAGTTGAGATCATGGCTGAACACGAAATTTACGAAATACTCCATGATCACAACACGCCCAATATCCCGGAACATGTAGCTGGTGGAGATGTTGAGGGCGGCAAGACACGAATGCAGGAGTTCATTGACGCGCCATGGCTGTGTGTTACGCCGAGGATATGCCCGTATCAACACTACCGGCTCGTCCATGCGATCGTAGGACGGGTGTTATGCAAGTTCGAATGCACGAAGCAACTGGTTACAGCTATCTTCGACGCGCTGAAAGGTGGGTTTACTTTGGGCTATATGGGCAGAATGACTGACATGTGGTCACGCAGCTCACTCGCATGCATTTGAACACGCCAAGATGTTGCATCGGGATATCAGCGCTGGGAACATCATCTTGACAGACGAGGGCAGGGGTCTGTTGATAGATTGGGAGTTGGCGAAGGACATGAGCGCGGTCGGAAGCAGGCGACCCGATCGCATGGTAAGCCATTAAGCGCGACGTCGTTTTACCTTGGACTAATCGCTGTAAACCTGACTAGGGGACATGGCAATTCATGTCGGCAAATCTGCTTAGGCGACCTGACAAGATGCATACGTTCACGGATGATCTCGAGTTGTTCCCCCACGTCCTGGGATGGATGACTCTGCGCTACTTCCCCGCCGATCAGAGTTACTGGGCTCTTGATCGCGCCAGAGACTTGACAATGTCGATGAACATTATGTGACAGAAGAACATAGCGACGATGGCGAGCACCTCAAGGCACAGTGCCTTCGCGGAGGGGTGTATCCGTCGGACACTTTCCAACCCGGCAAGCCCACTCCACTCTCTGGTCTTCTTGGGGAGTTGAGCAGGCCGCTCAAGTCACTGTACAGTCCACGATCACTGTCAGCCGAGGACCGAATGAAGAGAAGCGTTTCGGCACATTCCTCTGACAGGAAACTGTTACTATTTTGTGCCGCGATTGATGCATATGATGAAGATATGCAAAACCTGCAGTCTTCTTCCTTCTTCATCAATGAGATTCAAAAAGTCCTGGGGAATGACTGACCCACCGACGATAAGGCTGATGCAACCCTACCAACCGCTTCACTCGTTGGCGATACGGACAATCAGAAACAGATAAGGGATGGCCAGCTCCAGAAGAGGCAGAGCTTGTGGGAAAATTCAATGAGGTTGCCAAAGAGCTCGAAGCGTGCAGCGAGCCCAACACCGGAACCGAGTGCGAAGCGCCGTCGCGGTGCCCTCGCTGCATCAGGATAACAGGTTTATTCGTGTCTTATCTATTTAGACCCATTTTTGCCTTGTACTGTGTCCTCATAAATATCATTTGCAATGTACCGTGGACATTTTCAGCGACGTTAAACTCCGATTCTGGTGCGGTGGGTCGTTCACCGTTCAGTGCCAAGGTTATCTGAAACGTAGTAAAGCCCATTGCGAGCTGCAATTGTCCCGGTAAATTGTTGTGTCGAATTCCTAGCTCAGCGAATGAAAGTGACTAAACACGATTCGGCTTCGTGTTTACTGCTTTAATTTTGCGTCACTTGATGGCGATGGCGGGATTGTGCTTTAGAAGTTTCTCGTTGTCGGAATGTAATGTGGCAAGCAACTGTTTAAGGGCCTCCACAATCATCCCATGTTGCAGTCTTGTTGGATCCTTGGTTGGACAAATGACCAAAAGCGTTGTTCCACCAGACGTGTGCTAACAACAAACGTGCAGTGCTCGGACTGTGTGGGACTGCCGTCACTGTATTCCTGAGACTGTACAAGAAAAGTATGAAAATATGAACTCTTCGATTATTGGATTCGACAATGGAATAGCTGACTCATGATCCCGAAGTACGAGATTTGGTTTCGGGAGAAACAGAGAACACGGGCGATGGCGACGTGGGGGTGTACCTGTGAAAAATATTGCGATAAAGGTTCCGGATGCACCCATGGTACCGGCCGCAGCCCCTCTGACAGGCCAATCCCGGCCGGTACCATCTACCCTAAAACCCAAACAGAAGAACGCACTACCCTGATCATCCGTTTCACCACCACGGGTGACAGTCCCCCCCATCCAACTGCCAAATCTCCCTCGGATCGCTGACGGCCAACGCGTCCTTTTGCATCCACGCCCCGTCATATACCTGCTCTGCCCACCGCCTCAGCACGGGGTGTCTCATCAGCCATTCGGGGTGCACGTAAAACCTGTGACAGTGTGATTGGCGTATATAGGCGAGAGAGGGGGGCATACAGACAGCTAGTCGTAGCCAACGATGACGCGCGGGTTGACCAGGATCCGCTGCAGATTGGGTAAACACCCGTCTGGGATCGTACGGCAACAAAAACACTTCGACGAGAAGCACTCGCCCAGCGCAGATGCACGGAAGCCGACGGGTGGTGTGGGTGCTGGGCTCGGACCGCGCAACGATGGGTCGTCGGCAGCCGGGTGCGTCGCAGGGAGCTCGAACGGCAGTAGATCGCTCGACAGCGTCGTGTTAGATCGTAGGTGAATAGGCAAGAGGGGGTGGCCCTGAAGACGACGGCACCATTCCAACATGTAAATACGGGCACTGGAGACTCGCTCTTCATCGTGTCGAAAAAGTACGGCTATCTGACGGTAAAATCAGCTATGTGCTGCGATGAGAAAAAGAACATTGGCACATACATGCTACTGGGAAGTCTTTTTTGTTTATAACCCACAAACCATATAACCTTGATATATAAATCGCTTTATTGAACGGCAAAACACAGACAGTTCGTGTGCTCACCCAAAATGACCGAAATCCATTCCATATGCCATGTCATATCCGCCATTTGCCCTCTTGATCAGTTCGACGATCGTCTCTGGCTCAATATAGATATCGTTTGAGAAGAGTACATTGTCATACCCGCCCCTTTCCACCAATGGTTCGAGCACGCGGTTTCAAAGCGCAGAAAGGAAATTGATACAATTGTTCCCGCTCATGTCGTCCGGCTTCGTGATCGCCGTGTCTCCTGTCGATATCCGTCTCGACACCTGCATCGCGTCCGATCTGTCATCGAGCTCCCGGAGGAACGCCGGCGACCGATCTCCACTTGCACTTTCAAGGATGGAGACGAAGACGTTGTCTTCGCCAAGACAATGAATCGTTTTGACGAGGCTGCCGTACCAATAAGGCATCACGCGTTCATTGCTGAAAAACATGGTGGCGATAAATGTTTTTTCTGTCCGTTGGTGAGTGAAGGTAATCGCGGGTATGCCCCGGAAAGGTACATTACCATTGCTCGCATAGCCCTCCCTTGTTGGATGGGTATTGGCATTTTTGATCGGAGAGCGATACCGCGTGTCACCCGGATGTGGGTAGCGCAGTGCGAGCCAGAAGAGGAACCAGGCGGATGAAAAAGCCTGTAGATGGGAAGGCGTGCGCGGACTTGAACCGCTTGTACCGCCTTTGCTATCCGCCAGTATCACCGTCGTTGCCGTCGTCGGCAGTGCCTCCCTCCTCCAGTGAGTTCGATTCGCTCCTCAGTAGCATCATATACCCTAGCAACGGGCTAAAACGTGGGCCGGACGTGCGGCGCCCACAGCACCGGGCGCGACACAGCGAACCATACGAGTTGAAGAAACCCAATTGCGGGGAGGGCGAACAGCGACGACAACACGAGGCGCCAGCTCAGCGGAAAGACGGGTTTCCAGACACCCCCGGTGATAAGTAGAGATTGGTGAAAGTGTACTCGGCGACCTGGTAGAGGACGCAGGGAAGCCAGAGCGATGTGGCGCCGAGAAAGCGCACGACGCAGAGAAGAGGGACTAGACGGCGTTGCTATAGGTCGCTGCGCGACGGAGACGCGACCGAACATGGGTGAGGGGAAGAAGCCTTCAAGGTCAGATACTTGCGGCCCTGCGGAACCATTTCATAAGCGACTCCGAAGCGGGCAATATTGGCTGCCACGATGCGATGCCTCAGGCTGTCCGCGCCGGCAATCCAGGACTACATGAACGGTGATCCTTGGAACGAGCTGCATTCGACTACTCTGAAGCGGGGCACATCCGACGTCGGGTCCTAGCGTTGGCAGCAAGCTATGTAGTCAAAAATTTTAAAATGGATGGTCGTCCGGAGATTTTTCGCGACGAGCTCGTCCGAGTCGAGGTCGCATCTGGTTTTGGCACTCCTATGGACACCCGACGCTCAAATCAAACGCAGCGCGTCATCCTTGCTCTCGCGAACACGAACGCGGCTTGCGGTCACACGCTTGTGTCGAGTAAATCCACTTCTTCACCCATTCTTTCACCGCCGCCCCTTGCAGACTTGGGTGTGCACTCGAACCCGTAGTCCCTTGGGGTGAGCCTACCCAAATCCCACGTGTCATGCCAACTCACAACAACCGCGGCAAAAAAAAGGTGATCACGAGCACGTTTCATATCGTTCGAGTACGTGGTCGTAGTAACGCCGTTAGCATGTTGTGGATGTGCAGACTGCAGTGGACCCAGGCTGGCCACGATAGCGATGCAAGGAAGCGACGCCGAGTCTGCGGCGTCATGGACAATGGTCTTGTCCTCGAGCGATGCTGTATCGCCGCAGCAATGCCATTCACAACGCAACAACAATTTCGGCCTCCCTTGCCACCATCACGATTCGTCTTTCCGTGGTACTGCTCATAGCATATAGTATTCGCTGTGCGAACCCCAACCCCGGGCCCGTTCACTCTCGCTCACGATAGGGTGTCCATCCAAACAGCATGACCCCAGGCCTGTTGCTTACGGTGGCCGACTGTACCCGTCAACGCGCCGAGCGGTAAGCGGGAGGGGGCTTCTGCGCTCGTGCACACCTCCCCCTTTAACCCAGAACTAAAACCACAAATCATGTCAAATCAGGCCAAACAAGCAACTGCAACACGATCTGCATAGACATTCAGGCCCTTTGGCGTTGCCGGCTGCTTTCCGAGCGCCTCATCCGCCTTCTCCGCAACCCGGTTCCACGGCGACGTCTCCGCCAGATCTGGCATCTGGCTCCCGTCCACGAGGCGCGCCGCCAGCCCAGGGCCGTGAATGTCCGAGCGCAGGTGGATGCCGGGGCTGTAGCGGCAAACCCGTCTGGAACACCGGCGGTCGGTGGGTCGACCATACGATCGCAATCGCAAGCCTCCCCACCCGCTCCTGCTGAGGCACCGAACACAATGACCAAGCGAGTGTATGTCCTTGTTGCTCTCACCGTCCATTCAAAACACCCCACCCATTTTAATTTCTTTCGATACATGCGCACTAGGATAATAGCTGGTCGCGATGGAAGTCTTAACCCGGGAAACAACCTCCGACAATCTCCATGTCTCGTCTGAGCTAGAAAAACTGCGCAGTTTACACACGCGATCTCTAGCAGTCCTTTGCCAAGACTGGCTGTCCATACTTTGTCTGCGTCTCCGGTGACGGAGGATGTCACTAAGGACATGTTTCGCGTCAGTTTAAGAACCGTCTCGCACACGCGAATCCCGTGAGTTCAGTTTCGCGTCGAGGATGCAGATGCTGCCATTGCCGCGGGACATGATCGGTACACTACGACAATGAGAAAGGCGATGTGATGGTGTTCGGCGTTTTTTTTTGGCTGAGCTGATACTCGTTGGAATTATTAGGCTCCATGTGACCGTTGGCGGGCACCTATACTGCCCGCCGCCAAACACCTTGACTGTACGTTTCTTATAAAGACACCATCTGAGGTCGTGAGTCGTATGCGTGACCCTGCGATCTTCCGCCGATGACAGCTGTTACTGGCGTGACGATGAATCCTGAAGTGGTTGTGGTGGGTGGCAAGAAGACAACCCTTGTGGTGGCAATTATGGTTGCCTCAATGATGGCAAGGGGAATACTAGACCAATGCATATGGCTAAGAAAACCAGTTGAGTAGTGACCTTGGTTCTTGTTTCAAAAACTGGTCTTCCATTTCCTCATGGATTTGACTTGGGCTGGCACTCTCACATGTACTCAACAAATTGTCTCTTGAGCTGAGTACAAACATCTCTAGATTCTAATATCTGTGGGATGAGTGACACATCATGTTGCACTGGCATGATCTCACAAGTCACAATTAAGGTAATAATAATCAATTTCTTAGATCCTTTGATTTTGTAAAATATAAAGCAGACAGGAAGTAAGTTGCATACTAAAACATCATACTAAAACATAACATGTACATCAAACTAAAGTTAAAAACTATTTCCAGCAAGCAACCCAGGATTCCCCAAAGAGAGAACTATCAATGTCAACTTGGTAAGTATGCTTAGAAGATATAATCAAGGAATGGGTAGGAAGATAGAAGATAGACCTATTCCAAGGAACAACCCAGCCAAAGCAAGCACCAGCAGAAGATTGAATCCAACCATTCACTTCTTGTAAATTACCAAAGGAAAAAAGATCCTTCACCCTCCATACTCTAATAGAACAGTCATAAGACCCAGAGACAATGTAGCTGCCATCAGGGGAATAGGCAACAGACCAGACAGAATCTGTGTGCCCCTGGAATGGACCTGCAACACACTGACCAGTGGTTGCATTCCAAACCCTAATGGTCTTGTCCCAAGAGCCAGAGACAATGTACCTGCCATCAGGGGAATAGCCAACAGAGTTGACAGAATCTGTGTGCCCCTGGAATGGACCTGCCATACACTGGCCAGTGGTTGAATTCCAAACCCTAATGGTCTTGTCCTTTGAACCAGAGATGATGTGCCTGCCATCAGGGGAATAGGCAACACAGCTGACAGACTGTGTGTGCTCCTGGAATGGACCTGCCACACACTGACCAGTGGTTGCACTCCAAACCCTAATAGTGTTGTCCAAAGAGCCAGAGACAATGTACCTGCCATCAGGGGAATAGGCAACAGAGCTGATAGAATCTGTGTGTCCCTGGAATTGACCTGCTACACACCAACCAGAGGCTGGATTCCAAACCCTAATGGTCTTGTCCAAAGAGCCAGAGACAATGTACCTGCCATCAGGAGAATAGGCAACAGAGCTGATAGAATCTGTGAGCCCCTGAAATGGACTTGCCATATACCAACCAGTGGTTGCATTCCAAACCCTAATGGTCTTGTCCTTTGAACCAGAGACAATATGCCTACCCCCAGGGGAATAGGCAATAGAGTTGACAGAAGATGTGTGACCCCTGAATGGACCTGCCACACACTGGCCAGTGGTTGCATTCCAAACCCTAATGGTCTTGTCTTTTGAACCAGAGAGAATGTGCCTGCCATTAGGGGAATAGGAAACAGACCAGACACAACCTGTGTGCCCCTGGAATGGACCCACAATATACCAGCCAGTGGTTGCATTCCAAACCCTAATGGTCTTGTCCTTTGAACCAGAGATGATGTGCCTGCCATCAGGGGAATAGGCAACAGACCTGACAGATTGTGTGTGCCCCTGGAATGGACCTGCCACACACTGGCCAGTGGTTGAATTCCAAACCCTGATGGTCTTGTCCCAAGAGCCAGAGAGAATGCACCTACTATCAGGGGAATAGGCAACAGAGTAGACAGAATCTGTATGTCCCTGGAATGGACCTGCAACACATTGACCAGAGGCTGGATTCCAAACCCTAATGGTCTTGTCCAAAGAGCCAGAGACAATGCACCTGCCATTGGAGGAATAGGCAACAGACCAGACAGAATCTGTGTGCCCCTGAAATGGAACTGCAACACACTGGCCAGTGGTTGCATTCCAAACCCTAATGGTCTTGTCCTTAGATCCAGAGACAATGTGCCTACCCTCAGGGGAATAGGCAACAGAGAAGATAGAATCTGTGTGTCCTTGGAATGGGCCTGCCACACACTGGCCAGTGGTTGCATTCCAAACCCTAATAGTCTTGTCCCAGGAGCCAGAGATGATGTGCCTGCTGTTAGGGGAACAGGCAACAGAGCTGACAGAATCTGTGTGCCCCTGGAATGGACCTGCTACACACCAACCAGAGGCTGGATTCCAAACCCTAATGGTCTTGTCCAAAGAGCCAGAGACAATGTACCTGCCATCAGGGGAATAGGCAACAGACCAGACAGAATCTGTGTGCCCCTGAAATGGATCTGTCACACACTGACCAGTAGCTGCATTCCAAACCCTAATGGTCTTGTCCAAAGAGCCAGAGACAATGTACCTGCCATCAGGGGAATAGCCAACAGAATAGACAGAGGATGTATGTCCATGGAGAGTATGGACCTCTGCTGGCCAACTTGCTGGATGCCCAGAGGTAACTGACACATGCTTTTGAAGGTGATCAACCCAGAGTTGGCAGAGTGGAGAGTTGGAGGGTGTCTGAGGCATGGCTGATAGATACAGGTGTGGGGTAGACTCTCTCAGGACAGGAGCAAACACTTGGATGAACTGGGATGCCTCTGATGCTAGAGTGACAACCTCTTTGCCCTAGTACCTTTTTTTAGTACTAACTCCATATCACCAGTCTGCATCTTACCTTGGCCCAAACCATTAGGATGGTACATGTTTTTATGGCAGATAGGATTGATGATTGTGGGGATGAAAGGGAGAGGAGACTGATGGCTTCAAGCCAGTAGGGAAAGAAGTCCTTGAAGAAGAGTGTGACCTCATTCAACAATTCTGATGTACAGTCAGTATGTTGCAGGTGGTCCATCCAATATTGGCACGAGTATGACAGGTGTGAGGGGATGGCCTTATTCACCCGACTGGTCAGGTTGGGGACAGCAGTGTTCTTGAGTCGGGAGTCCTTGAGGTCGCAGATGTTGAACCTGAGCATAACTCGCATGCAGGCAAGCAACGCTCGTCCGAGAGAGAGGGAGTGATGGGGTAGGATGTGGACATGGAAAGTCAAACTGCGTGCCTTGTCGAGCAAGAAGTCGCGAAATGATGTATGAAGTGGCCGGATGGGCCTGTCCTCATCGTCCACACCATCTAGCAATGATCCCAGGGGCTTGATGATCTCTAGCATTTTCAGACCATCGCCAAAGAGACTAGACAGAGTTGCTAATGAGAGCGGCTCGTTAAGCGCAAGTATAACAGCCATCGTATCACGAAACCGAAGCCGAGCGCCATGCAGTGTAAACCGTTGTTCTAGTATTGTTCGGTAAAGCATGTCCAGCGGGTGGATACCATGACTGTTGTCACTTTGGAGGAGCATCTCAAACCGCTCGCGTAGGTTGAATCCAATAGCCTTGTCCCCGCTGATGAACTTGCATGCGGTGGATGCCCACTGAAAAAGATGCTGAGAATGCTGCACAAGCAGTCGACACCAGCTCCTGTTTGGCCACGACGAATCGAGTTCGGTGTACTGACCCAGGGAATAATGGATAAATTTCTCAATATCTTTGTCGGTCACACCCTCCGGGACGTCATCTAGGTGTTTACGAACGACTTGTCGACCAAAGGGGAGTGCATTAAGAATATCACTCTCCGGGCGAGATGTGATGAGAAAGCGAAGGTTGGTGGGAAGATTCCGTTCGGTGATGTGTCTCGATAGGGTATCTAACAGTGGTCTGCGATCATCTGCGTGTCCGCTCTCGTCAAGCGCGTCGATGACGATGACAAGGGGCCCGATAGAATGGAGGTAAGCGCTGGGTTTGACGATCAGCCGCTCGACTTGTTCTGAGGGCGATG
>JBBPNQ010000253.1:0-23397 GCA_038090975.1 Boletellus pseudochrysenteroides
GTATCCTGGTGAACTTGGTGGGAAAATGGCAACCCCCCACTCTTGTCGAGTGACCCCCCCCGCCATTTGCGAATCGACCCCATCACCATCCCACCGAGAAAGCCGGCCGCTGCAGACACTCAGACGAGCGCGTCGCTGGCAACAAGCCATCCAGTAGCTCGCCTTCTGTCCACCCCAGCGAGGTCCGCTCAAACGACACCAGCGTTCGATTTCGCAGTAGCATGGCCGCCGAGTTGACAGAGCTGCTAGTCGCAGAGCGCGTGGCGCAGCTCGAGTATGCCTTATCGTTCACCATCCATCTCAGGCGTCCAGCTAACGCCCACACAGCACAATCATACAGCGAAGAAATGTGCTTCTTCGCGAGATGTACCGTATGATCCAACAGAAACACAACGTTGGTGTTCTCCTTGCACTGGATGAAACCGATTGTGGGAATGATGACGAGGACGAGGGGTTGAAACAGTTTTTGGACAGGTTCGATCTTAGCAAGGAGTGCGTCTCGCGCTCTGTTCCGTTCTTCCCGTTGATCAATACCATTGGTCTCGGTTGTCTGGATTGTCCTAACTGATACTTTTTGTAGCTCAGAATCAGGCATGATATTCAATCTGTCCGACGGCGAGCTCTCTGTTCCGTTTCCTTCCGAAGAGGTGACGGAGGACGTGGAGGAACCAGCCGCACCCGACATCGACTCTCCGATGTCAGAGCCACCTGCGTCGTCTACACGGACTAAATCACCGGCACAAAAAGAAGAGGACGAGGAGGCTGAGATTGACGACGCCGTGGTGGTTACTGCAGCAGTCGAGCTCCCTGTGTCGCATCGATCCACGCCGTCCCTCGAGCGACCCGGAGAGGCTCGAGAGAAGGAGGAGGAGGAGGAAGAGGAAGAGGAAGAGGAAGAAGAGGAGGAACGGATATTACCCCCCGAAAATCACACCAACGTACCTCTATCGCCTCGTCCACCATCTCGCCCTGCATCGACTACTTCATATCACAGTCCTGCGGTATCGCGACATGCTTCTCCGTTGCGGTCTCCCCACGTGCCATCGCAATCCCCTCAGCCTGTCAGCGTTGAGCCCATCACCGAGTCGGTCGAGATGGATACCTCGGAACCTATGGAAAACATTCGTGAAGAGTCACCCTCGCTGATACTCCCGCCTTCTTCACCTGCAGTTGCCCAGACAACGGAGACCAATGCCCTGAACGAGGAGATTATTATTGATGTCGTGATCACGGCCCCAGCCGCCCCCTCGCCTGCCCTCTCGCCTGCACCCCCGCTTGCCCCTTCGCCTGCACCCGTTCCAGAGGATCTCCCATGCCTTATGGTAATCCACACTGCTGTCGATGTCACATCCATTCAACCGTCTCTGCTAATACCCACGCCGACATCTCCTGCACCTGCACTGCCTGATTTTAGCTTCGAAGATACCGATGGCGAAACCCTCGTTGAAGAACCTCTACAAGCGATTTCCCCGATGGAGATTCAACGTCACCACTTCGACCCCGCCTATAACCTCCCACCTCTCAAGGCTCTTCCCCCCGAGTACCTCCGCAAGGGCAGATCATCAAAGCAGAAGAAGAAGGATAAAGACAAGACGGACGCCAAAGGGGGTAAGGAGGAATGGGCTCCGCTTGGATTCGCCAAGTGGGGTGCGATCATCCGTGCAAATCCGATTTATAAAAAGGTATCGAGGGCAACCAAGAGTTTAAGTACAAGGGACTGGAGTGTATGCGTGTTTTCACTCGTTTTGTCGTGTGCTGAATACTTCTGGCTTTGCACAGGTCGCAATCACAGAGCTGAGGCTTTTGCGTACGCTGGAGCGCGTCGAATCGCTCGAAAGTAGGGCGAAGTGGAGTTACAGACAACCAAAAAAGCAGCGTAATCTGGGAGGGATGACGAAGACACATTGCGATTATCTACTGGATGAGATGGTATGTATCCTTATTCGTATCTCTTGCACTCGTGTGCTTCTATTGATATGGACAAAATGACGAGACTCATACTATGTACTGACGACAGAAATGGATGCGTATCGACTTCCGCGAGGAACGCAGATGGAAATACGTTCTTGCCTTCAATATCTCTACTGCCGTCCTTAGATGGCACGAAGCCGAGACTCGCGAAGAACGCATTAGGCGGGGTATCTGTATGCACTGGAAGCCGCCGCGTACGACCGATTCTGCCTCGAGTCCCTCGCAGCAACGGCGACAACCACAGGACATGGAACTGGATAACGAGAGAGTCCCCTGCGAACAAGGTGGCAAGGAGCACGCATATAGTGATCAGGAATCTGGAGATGACGACGACGAGGGAGAGGTGGAACAACGGGACGTCGTCGATGTACTGGAGACAAGGAATGTTCTTGAGGAGGCGTTGGGGGGGAGCGGGTCGAGATCTGGGTCGGGCGAGTCAGGGGAGAGTAGTCAGAGGCAGAGTATGGGCCCGGACGGCGTTGTGAGGCCGAAAATGGAGGACGTGGAGGATTCATCGGCATTGGGGAATGTGAGTGGTACGTGGCAAAGGGATGTAGATGCGATGGACGTTGATGCCGTTCAACCTGGCGAGGCTGAGGGGGACAGAGCTCCAGACGGGGATACTGGGAGAACGCTGACGGCGGGGCCGGAGGTGACTGATCTCGCAGGGCTCAAACCAGACTCGAGCGATCCAGTCCTAGGTTCGCAACCACTGGCAGGGTTGGAATCCCAAAGCAGCACTCTTCCTGTCCCCACTCCAAGCAAGTCGGCGCTAAAGTCGAACTTGTATGCGCCATTGAGAGACCGGATCGCATATGCCGATGACAGCAAGCTATTCGTGGACAACGACGACCTCGATCTCGCCAAAGCACTTTCAGATCTCACTACCGCAGATTCTTCACCGCCCACACTCGATCTCGACTCTGCACGTTCTGTTGATCTTTCCGACCTCTTTCCTGACCTCCAGCCACTTGGAATGCCCGACGTCGCACCTTCCGAGCCAAGGAAGCGGTCCGATAAGAAGTCGGAGAGGG
Organism: Boletellus pseudochrysenteroides; assembly: GCA_038090975.1. Classification (NCBI taxonomy): domain Eukaryota; kingdom Fungi; phylum Basidiomycota; class Agaricomycetes; order Boletales; family Boletaceae; genus Boletellus; species Boletellus pseudochrysenteroides. The sequence continues at coordinate 3,006 of JBBPNQ010000253.1, forward strand.
ACGACAACAGGCGTGTTGACGACGCTGGATACACGAAGATAGCACCCATGGGCAAATTCATGCTGTGTAAGCCCACACTACTCAGCCCTTTGCAACCTGTGAGGCGGTGGAAGAACGGGAGTTGGCTTCCTCCAGAGGAGCCTGCTGTTACGGAGGCTGAGGGTGCGTCGAGTAAGATTACCGACGAGCAACTTTCTGGTGAGTCTGAACTTGAATGATCCGGTATTGGTAACGCGGATCTCGTCTCATCTGTTCCTTTCCTTCGAAGAACTCTTTGACGGCGTTAAACCACAGAGCGTCGGGGGTACTATTTCCCCGCAGCCTCCAAAAGACAACAAGAAACGGCTCGATCACGCATGGAGTCCTTCAGAAGATACCCTCCTTAAATCCTTTGTTGAAAAGTATCCTTCCAATTGGATCCTTGTCGCTGATTTTTTCAACTCCGCACGGGCAACTATCTCAATCGACAAACGGACGCCTTGGGAGTGCTTCGAGCGCTGGAACCTCAAGTTCGGTGGAAAGCCGAGCGGTGTACCCGGCCATGCAGATGTTACTTCTCCTGCGGGCGTGGATGGGACGCCGCCGCCTGCTACGCCTTCTACGTCTGCCCAGCAGATCCAAATGACGACGAGGGGTGTAAAGCGCCTTGCGAACACCAATATTGCACAGGGCCAGGTCGGCGGGGCGGGTGTCACTATCAGCTCAGATACAATAAAGAGACGAAGACACTCGCTTATGTATGAGACTATCCGGAAGACCGCAAAGAAAAGGGAGGCAGCGCAGAAGGCCGCAAATAGTGCGTTTCTTTTTGTCTGGGGATCGTCGCTAAAGGACCTATAGTGAATCAGAGGAAGCCTCCAAATATCCACGATACACATGGACAGTACAATAAAATGCCGAAGCTCACTCCTGCAGAGCTTAGCCGGATGAAGGCAGAGAAAGAGTCGAGGGATCAACAGGAAATGTTGATGGCACGACGGAGGCACGAAGAGCTAGCGAGACAACAACTATTACGTGCACAGGTCGACCTTTTCCTGACTTTGATATGGTTGTATCGTTTACTTACTGATAATCCTCTGTAGCAAGCACCAGTTGCGGCAACCACTCCTGCGCAACAGCCACAGCAGCAGCAGCAACAGCCACAAGCACAACAACCGCAACAATCGCAATTGCAACCACCACCACCACCACCACCACCACCACCACCACAGCAGCAACCGCAGCAACAGCAACCGCAGCAGACAGGTAATGGCACTGCTCGGGCAGCTACCCAACCTTCCCAACCCACTCCACAAATCCGTACTCAATCTGTGGTCCCTCAAGTCAACATCTCTCAGCAACAGCGATTGCCTACTCCGATGTCTGCAGCGGCAGCGCGCATGTCACCACAGCAGATGCTTCAAGTCCAGGCAGCGCAAGCGCGAGCGAGCGCTATCACCGCTGTTTCCCAGTCTCAGGCGCAAGTACATGCCCAACTACAAGCTCAAGCACAAGTTCAGGCGCAAGCACAAGGTACGCCTCAGGCCGCTCTCAGTAGTCTACCCGCTGGTGCGCACCTCTCGCCACCATATCATTCACGGGCAGCGACATCCTCGCCGGGTATTGGTGTGACACAACAAGCTTCTCCCCCGCGGACTGTCGTTACCCCCTCCAACGCCGGTGTGGCTGCCTCCTCTCCGCGCCCACCGTCTGCTCAACCTCAACCGCCGATGCCATCACCACAGATCCCCGGGAACGTGATCCCGCGTCCAGTAAACAGTATTGCAGCGCATTATTTACCCGTGGTACCCCCTGGCGCGCATTTTACACAGGAACAGATGGACCAGGCGCTGAGGCTATCATCACTTATGCAGGTGAGATTTCTCGTGAGTTAATAGGGGAAGCGATGTTTACACGGCCCCGGTTTTGACCCGGCGTAGCGAACAACGATGGCGCAGGCACAGCAAGGAGGACAGTACCCTTCACAGAGTTAACTGTACATGTCGTTGGTGGGCTGTCAGATGTATTCGCATGTTGATATTTTCTTTTCCCCCACGTATTCACATATTTCGTCTTCTCCCATTAATCATCAAGTGCGAAGTCATTGACCATGCAATGGCCTCGTAGATGACCTCGCGGGCATTTACCCGGTCGTTACATGTTCATTCCTTCATGGGTTTTGCTTACCCTCTTGTGAAGCCTGAATCCCATTAGGTAAGGTGAACCCGGATTTCGATGAAGGCTGTCAGGTTTCCGACCGGTGCCAACGATGACGAACTCGGTGCACGACTCAGTCCGTCATCCTCATGAGGCGGGCTGACACCTAGTCCAAACTTCAATCTCTGGCATATTTAAGGCAAGCTAATGTACCTTGTCTTCAGTTCCCTCTCTTGTTCCTTCCCGCATCTGCTCTCTTCTCTGCGCTTGCTCTCTTACTACTCTCTTCTTGCTTTCCCGATGGCTACCTCTCACCAGAACGCTATGCCGCCCAACCTTTCCGCGTTTCCTTGTGCCATGTGCCGCTGCGCTGGTCCTCTCCAGACACCGACGCCGGGCGATGTGGACCAGGTTCTGTCCGCTTCTTACCCACCAGGCACTACGTCTACGACCTTGATCGACGTGCGCGACGCTTCATCTGTTCTCGGTCCCGCTTCCTCCAGCCCCGACGATAACTTGAACGATATGACCAAGGGTCACGACGCTCCGACGTTCGGCATGGTGCAGCTGAAATCCGGACTTGTTCGGTTGTACCAGTTGGTCACTTCCCTTGTCGTCCAGATCTCCGTCATCGCGTCAGTTATCGTCTCCCTCAAGGATCGTATCACCGCAGTCGAAGGCATACAAACTCCCACGTTGGCCCATGGCCAGGAAACCGAAGCGCTCAGGCGTCAAGTCAGTGAGATGTGCGAACGAGTAGCGTCCCAGGAAGATCGCATTGTTTCCCTAGAGATCTCGCGGCGTGCAGAGACGGACTCGTACAAGAAGACGATTCAGGAACTCGCCATCAAAATCGACAGTATGAAGGTCGACGATGACAAGAAGGCCTGCAACGATGCTCTCGAGGATCTTCGCCAGTCGCTCAAGAATTCCAAGATCATGATGGAATGTCAGTCGGCGAGGATCACTGGAGTCAGGGCCGACACCGCTCGCAAGATCGCACTCCTGCAGTCGGAGCTGGCGGGTGTTCAGACAGAGCTTACCGCGGTCAAGATGGTAGTCGTGCCTGCGAATGCCTCGTCTGCCAGTCAAGCTGCGAAAGAGGCACGGAAGGAGCGGATCCTTGCGAGTGTTGCTCAGCGGATGGAGGAGGCAGAGATGGCACAAGGTAGCGAATTTTCTCTTTTTCGTTCTGAGACGTGGCTGACGTGACCTCAACGCCCAGAGATCGAAAAAGTGTGTCCTCTGCCTCCTGTAATCGCACGAAGCAGAACATGCGCCGCTGTCGCCCACGATATGCCCGCAGCTTCGACTTCATTGGGTGGTCGATCAATCACGCTCCCAAACCATAGTATGTGCCGCAGTTGTCTCGATTACTGCCTCTCCCGGTCTGACATTACATGCTGTAGGCGAAATAACGGTCAAGATTACCAAGGAACCTTTTACCACTGCTCGCACAAACGTTGCTCAGCCTGGCGCTGACAAGATGCCCGCGATACCCATGATACCCATACCCACGATACCCATGGAACGCCTGATACCCGCGAAAGTCAGTGGTAAGGAGAACAAGCCATGCAACAGCTCGACGACGAAGACGCTCCAAGATACCCAGAAGTCCAAGCCTGGTGCTGGACAATCCCCGGACGTCAGTGAGAAACCCCCTATGGCGAGTCCCAAGGAGGCCCGGTCTGGATTACCTTCAAAGATCTCCGCACCGCCAAAGCCTCGCAGGTCGATGCTACCGGCGCCGCGGAAATCACATCTCCCTGGTCTTGCTAAGCATGCTGTTGTCGTCGATGGTAGCTTATCAAACAGTGCGTCGATTGGTGGTCCTGCTGTTGTCATTGATGCTTACCAATTCCACGTTGCTTAATAGAAGTCAGGACTGCTAACCGCCTACCCGGGGGGTCTGCGACCCAGGCGGAACAGCAGAAGACTGCCAAGATTGCACCCATCACTACATCCCGACTTCCCTTAGGATCTGCATGTGAGCAATTTGGTGCCCGTCTGGTTGGTCTTTGTTTGACAAGTACTAGCATCGGGGGTAGTTGAGAAGACGTCTCCCGCTGGTTTTTCTGCATCGTCTTCCCTAGCGGCACTGGGTGCCGCGTTAGAAGCGATGCAAACGAACGGTGACGACCTTTTGACGCAAATGCCAGCGCTCAACTGCCCGGATGATGACCTGAGTTTCTCCCCCCTTCCTACGAGTAGGTTGATCATTCCTAACTTGGTGTATTGCACGTACTAACGACCTCTTCTTGTGATTTCAGAAGCGAAGCGAAACACCAAGAATGAAAACATTTATGTTCCTCCCAAGGGAAGGAGCGTGGATGTCAAACCTTCGAGAAGTCCTCTGAAATCCACATGTGAGTGATTCTATGCCTTGCCCTGCTTGTGCTGACGAGTACCAGTGGGGGGATTGGGTGAGAACAAGGTCTCTAAGTTGCCTGCATCGTCGTCGCTGGGACCGCTTGAAGTGGCGGTACAAAAGTTGCAAGGCGAAGGGAATATTTTAACACTCATGCCAGGACCCGAGAATTCTAGTGTGGATTTCAGCCTTTCGGCGATGACTCCCGTTTTCATAAGTCTGTTTATCCTTGCTTTCACTGTGTTCCGTACTCTGATGGTGACATCTTCAGGGACGAAACCTCCCCGTAAGCGCGAAAGCATCTACGTGTCCCCCGTGAGGACCTTGGCTGCCAAACCGTCGCGAAGACTGTAGGCCGGTCTACCAGTAACTTGGGTAGAATAGCACGTCCTCTCGCCGCGACGAGCGCCACTGAAACGGCCACTGAAACGGCTGAGTAGTAGCCACGCGTCATCCGCGATGGTCGTCGCCACTGGCGCTCAGCGTACCTTCCATTTCTTTATACCTTGCATTCTGCAACGGGGCCACTGTGCCTTTGGACAGTTTCATCATGATAGCAACGATACGCAATCCCGACATTTCTGGATGGCGACGGACACTAGCTAGTAGTAGTCAGTACCACTAGCAGTATGGTAATGAATATATTGGATCTCCGATGTCGGGGTTCCAACATCCTCAGACCCCCACAAGTTTGGAGTGGACCGTGATTGACTGTTGCAGGCTGGCGTTTCGCTCCGGCCTACGTGTTTTTACTCTTCGACAGCGCGCTCCTCATCCAAAACGGCGTCGGCTGGTGGAAGCGTCAATCGACGCCCGGAGTCTTCAGCCAGGTCGTCGGCGATGGATAATCCTCCAAACGCCAACATACACACCATCGTAAAGGCTCAAATTGTCTTCCTCCTCTCAACACTCACGGAAGACAATTTCGAGAGGAACCAGCTCGAAATACGTTCGGTATGTCCCCCTTTTCCTCGCCATTTTCCTCTGACACTCAGCTTGCTGTATGACACAGCTTTCCGAGCAGCACGGTCTCGACACCTACCTCCATTTCATCCGTCGTCTCATTGTCCATTCCCAAGGCCGCCTTGCCTTGGCTGCCCCACCCTCTGCGTTTGACACCTCTACCGCCCTGACCTTTCGTTTACTTGTCCAGGAAACTCAACGTCTCGCCCGTGACCCTTTTCTTGCAGACCGATTTCGCGACGGCATAGACAAGGGCGAAGGGGACGCCTTCAGGCATTTTGATCTCCTCCGATTTGTAGATCGCGTCTCTCTCAGACCGCTTGAGAGACTCGTTTTGGCTTCTTCCATTGTCGCTGGTTCTACCCGCAAGGAGCTGGCTACTCAGGCTGCCACTCTCATCCGTGTCGACTTTGAGAACGCCGTCCTTTCTCTGTGCCAGCATCCCTCTTTCGACCACGCCGATCTCTCCCCTCAGCAAATTGCAAAACTCATGTCGAACCTGTTGTCCGACTCCACTTCGGAAACCCCCGTGTTGGATGCAACCCAGCGTCAGGCCCTCATCGCGGCTGCGCAAGCCAAGTATGGTCCGGAGATAGTTGCTCCTATCTTGCAGCGCATCTTCCCCACATTAAGGTATGCTACTTAATGCGTGCTGTTCATATCTCTGCACATGACTAATAGGGCATGCTTGCGCAGCCTGCCTCCCGGTGCATCCCTTGTCCAAACTTTGATACAGCTCGGTCCAGAGATTACTAGCGATGCAGATTCGGTTCGCGCGCTCCTTCTTCGGTTCGGGATCTCCGATGCCAATCCTCCACGGGATGCCCAAGTTATCGAGATCATATCAAGCATGGCACGGCTCGCTGCGGAGGGTACAACCTTGTGTGACGTGGGGGCTTTGGTGAGGGCTTTGGGTAGTTTCGTAGGTCTTGACTCTGGGTACATGGCCCCATCGTGGTTGACACGTTTTGCAGCATATCAACCTTAACTGGGCCAACGTCATCAAGGCATTTGATTGGTCTGATCGTCACGGAGTCGATACGGCCACGCTGAAGTTGTTGATCGCCATTCTCCTCAATTGTCCACGCGATGCCGATCCGCATGCAGTGACTGGGTTCTGGGGAATGTGGAAGAATTCGTTATACCAATTGAAGCTTCTCGATGCCCTCTTATCCTTACCCGCAGACACGTTTAGCTTTGTGTCTTTGCCTGGTCATAGGATTGTCACTGTAGAGGACGTGGCAACTGCAAGTCCTACGATCAAGTCATTGGCAGCCAACGTTCAGGGGCACACGTGGAACTCTCTTGATCTTTTCGAAGTTCTTGTACGGCTCGCGGATTCGGACAATCCTGACATTCGAAATTGTGTACGCGATATGTTGGACAAGGCGCTGAAAATAAGCGCGGAGCTGGTCCATATGGGCCTACTTCAGGTTCCGGTATGTCACTGGTCTCCTTTGTTTCAGCTTTTTTAACAACATTATAGGATCAAAACTGGGGTGATATTCGGCTCGAATACTCTCGCAAGCTTTTGGCTATGTTCCTAGCGGGTCACCCGAATCATCAGCTTGTCTTCATGCGTTTGTGGCAAATCGATCCCGCATATCTTCTCGGTGCTTTCCGTGATTTCTATGATGAGAGCCCCCTCAACATTACTCGGATTTTGGATGTTGCACAAGACCTCAAGGTGAGGAGCCACAGTCTTCGTACGTTCAGATTTACATTTAACTTGTTGTAGATCCTGGAAAATCTTTTGGACTCACGGCCCTTTACATTTGCTCTTGACGTTGCTGCATTGGCTTCCCGCCGAGAGTACTTGAACTTGGACAAGTGGCTCGCTGACAATGTCACTGCCCATGGTTCCGAGTTTCTTCGCTCTATGATCCATTTCTTAGAAATTAAAATGGAGAGCGAAAAAGTTTCGAGGATGTCGGATCCTGCAGTGGACAGCCGCACTATGCCTCTTAACCCTCAAACTATTGCTATTTTCCTCCGAACACTTCGAAATAAGTCCGTGCATTATTTCCCTATTTGAGTTTCGCTAACGTGATATCCATCACATAGCTCCGCCAAAATGCCCCGTGAAGACATAGATTATTGCCTCGAAGTCCGCAACGCTTGCCTGCAAATTCACCCGCGCCTCATGAACCTCATCCCTGGTACCGATACCGAACCCGGTTTTGCTGTCGTCAATTATCCAGCCGAAATTGAAGCCGAAGTCGACGCTATATACAAGGATATGTACGACGAACAAACGACCATTGACGAAGTTATTGCCCTTCTTCAACGCAGCAAAGCTTCATCGGACCCCAGAGATCACGAAATCTTCTCATGCATGCTCCATTTTCTATTCGACGAATATAAGTTCTTCCAGTCCTACTACCCCGCCCGCGAACTTGCTATGACTGGTTACCTTTTCGGTTCAATCATTCAGCATGAATTAATCGATCTCATTCCATTTGGCATAGCGCTTCGTTATGTCGTCGACGCCTTGAGCTGCTCTCCAGAGACGAATCTGTTCAAGTTTGGATTGCAAGCCCTGGCCCGGTTTGAGAGTCGTCTTCCGGAATGGCAGCCACTCTGTCAGGCATTGTTGGGTATTCCGCATTTGATGGAGGCTCGTCCCGACCTTGCGGCTATTATCCACCGGGCAATTGCTACCGGAGCAGATGGGTCGAGTGGAGACATGGAGGCTCTCACAGCTGATTTGACTCCGGTGTTCACGGCCATTCAGCCAGACAAGATGGACGCCGAGATTGTCAAACCGTACGAGGAGTTGTCCGACAAGGTCCTGTTTATTGTGAACAACCTTGCACCGAGCAACTTCGACGCAAAACTCTCGGAGATGAAGGACCACTTTGATGATACTTACGCGAGGTGGTTTGCCAATTATTTGGTTGACCAACGGGTCAGTGCAGAGCCCAATAACCACCAGCTTTATCTTCGTTTCTTGGACGCCCTCGAGAAGCCAAAATTGGGAAAGCTGATACTCCAGGAGACGTTCGTCAAGTCTGCCGCAATGCTCAACAGCGAAAAAACGATGCAGGTCACGTCCGAGCGAGCAATCTTGAAAAACCTTGGCTCTTGGCTTGGGACTATCACGCTTGCGAGGGACAAGCCTATCCGTCACAAGAATGTGTCCTTCAAAGAGTTACTCGTGGAGGGTTACGAAAATGGGCGGTTGATCGTTGCTATTCCATTTGTGTGCAAGACACTTGAACCTTGTGCGAAATCCAAGGTGTTCAAGCCCCCGAACCCATGGTTGATGGCCGTCGTCTCACTCCTTGCGGAGCTCTACCACTTTGCCGATCTCAAGCTGAATTTGAAGTTTGAGATTGAGGTGCTGTGCAAAGGACTTGACATTGATCTCGACACAATTGAAGCGACAACAATTCTCAGAAATCGGCCCACGGCCAATGATTCAGCCCCCGCATCTGGTCTCCCCGACTATGTCAATGATATGGACTCGTTGCCGATGAACGGATTTGAGGGTGGAGGGGTCCAGGGTAAAGGACAGGTTATGTCACTCGGCTCCGCTGCCCCTACGGAGGCTCAGAGGGCGATTGGGGCGCATATCGAGTTGATTTTGGCCGGACTGACGTCGAGCGTCATCATCAGTCCACAACTTGCACCGCTGCATGTCAATCATTCGTTCAAGCGGGCTGTCCAGCTCGCTGTCGATCGCTCGGTTCGCGAGGTTTGTGTTACCTTTTGTTGTGGTGGTTTTGAGTTAACTATAATGGCCTTCCCTAGATTATCGTCCCTGTTGTTGAGCGCTCGGTCACGATTGCAGGCATTTCTACCCGAGAGCTTGTTACAAAAGACTTCGCTATGGAGTCCGGCGAGGACAAGTTACGCAAGGCTGGCCATCTGATGGCTCAGAAGCTTGCTGGGAGTCTCGCGCTGGTGACCTGCAAGGAACCTCTCAAAAGCAATCTTGGTGGACACCTTCGCACGGCCCTTGTCGACCACGGCTTCAGCGAACAAATGATTTCTGAACAGATTCTTTCCATCCTTGTAGCCGACAATGTGGAGGTCGCTTGCTCTGCCATCGAAAAAGCTGCGATGGAACGTGCGGTGGCAGATGTTGATGAAGGGTTTGCGGCTTCCTACGAAGCTCGCCGAAGGCATAGAGAGCTTCGCAGTGGCCAACCATTTTGGGATCCCTCTGCTCCTCCCACCAACTTTTCGGTGGCTCTCCCGGATCCCCTGCGAATCAAGGCCACGGGTTTGCAACCCCATCAAGTTGCCGTGTACGAAGACTTCAGTGAGTGCCGTGTGTGCTATTCTGTCATGTTGCTGATGCAGGACCTCAGCTCTCGACCCCAAGCGCCGGCCCTCTACTATGAGCCGGCCTGGCTCAGCGGTAGCATATTCGCGTGTCGACCATCTGCCCCCTACTGTTTATGCTGGCTCTCCTGCGCCAGAGCAGGGTATGAGTGGTTTGAGCCACCCAGAGGCCATGGAGCGATTTACGGTTTGTCTGCCAACTACCAGTGCTTGCTTCATACTAACTTCGGTTCAAGATCACCGTCAGGGATCTAGAGACCCTTATTGTTCAGTTGCCTATTGCTTCTCTCTCGGCATTGCCTTCAAACCACGACATTCGCCACTTGGTCCGCCAAGTCCTCTTCATTGCTGCTGAGTCGGTAGATCACCATCGCACTCCGTTATTGATCTCTCAAAAGATTGTGCAATTGCTATACAAGACATCGTCTCAGCTGGGTAGAGAAATTTATGTGGCACTGCTGGATCAGCTTTGCCATTCGTTCGAGGAAGTTGCGAAGGAGGCCATCACCTGGCTTTTGTATGCCGAGGATGAGGTTTGTACTTCAGCAAAGCCCACTTCTACTCGTGCTGACGTTGCTGCAGCGTAAGCTCAACATCCCGGTGACCGTCACGCTTCTCCGCAGTGGACTCGTGAACACTTCATTGCAGGACCAGCAATTGGCCAAGAGTTTGTTCCAGGATCCTCGTCCTACCTTGCAGAGTTTTGCGGCTGGACTCGTCCGAGAATGCCTGTCTAGTGACCCGCCTGTCGCATCCCAAAACCAGCTGACATATACAATCGAGGTCTTGGGGCAGCTCATCCAGGCTGGAAAAGCCAACGAAGAGTAAGTGTCGTCACGCTTTTCTTGGTAAGACGATCTCATGTGTTTCATTGAAATAGTGTTCAACGCTTGTTGGACGACCTCCGTGGTGTCGTGAGACGGCCGAGTAATACTGTTGCTTCCGACGGGGTTGTTATCAGGCAGCCTTCGGTCAAGCCTGAGACCGAGCAGCTCAGGGAGAAACTCTTTTCCTGGTTCCAGCAATGGGTCACTATTTTCCAGCGTTCACACTCCCCCGAGAAGGCTTTCGTCCCTTATATCACCCAGCTGACCAAGCAAGGTATCCTCAAGGTCGAGGACGTTTCTTCGTTCTTCTTCCGCGTCTGCGCCGAATCCAGTGTCAATAGCTACCTCAAGTGTGTCGCTGCTGGAGAGTTCGACTACGCTTTTCAAGCCCTGGATGCAATGTCACGCTTGATTGTCTACATCATCAAGTACCACGGGGACGCTTCTGGTGTTAACAATGACCAGGCAAAAGTACACTACCTCACTAAAATCTTGTCGATCTTCGTCCTCGTCCTGGCCAATATGCACGAAGATCAAGGAGCGATATTCCAACAGAAGCCATTCTTCAGATTCTTCTCCAGTCTTATCAATGACCTGCACGCGATGGAAGCGAACCTGGGATCCGCATATTTCCAGTTGTTGACCGCCATCAGGTAGGCACACTTGATCTAACAAAGTAGTGCTATTCTTACTCATTACGATCTTGCAGTGACACTTTTAGTTCATTACAACCCACTTATTTCCCTGGTTTTGCGTTTTCCTGGCTGAGTCTAGTTTCCCACAGGCACTTCATGCCGAAGTTGCTCTTGTCTGAGAATCGAGAAGGCTGGTCCGCGTTCCACAAGCTTCTCTTGTCTCTCTTCAAGTTCTTGGCGCCATTCCTCAAGGAAGCAGACCTTCAGCTTGCTGCCCGCGACCTCTACAGAGGCACACTTCGCCTGCTTCTTGTTCTCCTTCACGACTTCCCCGAGTTTCTCAGCGAATACTACTTTAGTCTTTGCGATGTCATCCCTCCCCGCTGCATCCAACTCCGCAACATCATTATTAGCGCCTTCCCCCTCTCTGTTGTTCTCCCCGATCCCCACTTGCGTAACATCAAATTCGACTCGATTCCCGAAATGGGCCCTATCCCACCCATCCTGTCCGACTTTGCTTTGGGCGTTAAAAGCGCTGACCTCAGAAACGGTCTGGATCAGTACCTTCTAAACCGAGGTGCTCCCACTTTCCTCGCCTCACTCAAAGATCGTTTGAAATTATCTGTGGTGTCTGACGGCACCACCGAAACTTACAACCTCTCCCTCATCAATTCTTTGGTAATGTATATTGGAGTGTCGTCGGTTGCCCAGGCGAAAGCGCGCAGCGGGTCGTCTGTTTTCGTCCCAAGCGACCCAGGCGTCGTTGCTTTACAGTACCTAGCTACTAATTTAGATGTTGAAGGTAAGGGTATTCATCTGTTCGCCCTCTGACCACGTGTTCATGTGCATCCTTAGGACAACACCACCTCCTGAGTTCCATGGTGCTCCACCTGCGATATCCTAACGCCCATACCCACTGGTTCTCCTCCCTCTTACTCCACCTCTTCGCTGAGGTCAAGGATGATTGCTTCCGCGAGGTGATGACCCGCGTTCTCTTGGAGCGTTTCATTGTCCACCGTCCCCACCCATGGGGAGCGCTAGTCACGTTCATTGAGCTTCTCAGAAACCAGAAGTATGAATTCTGGAGCAAAGAGTTCATTCGTGTTGCCCCCGAAGTCACCATGCTTCTCGAGAGTGTGAGCTCTCGTGTCTGACCCTATTTTGGGGTTGCTCATATCTTGGCCAGGTTGCGAGGTCCATCTATCAGTCCTAGACTCGCTTTGTCTTTTTTTGTCGCTGCTATCTGTCGCACATATCTCTTTCTCTTTGGGTTCTCATCTCTCCGACTCCTTTCTTTCAGTCTCTCTTCCTCTCTTACCTCGTCTCTTCCTCTACCCGCAACTCACTGTATTGTAACAAGTTTCCACCCATTCAAGTGTTGAACAAGGTGTAACATGTGAACTTTGATTATGTCGGGCGTGCTTTCTTTGTACGCATGCTCTGCACCCAGACGGTCCGTCGTGATTACTATTCCTGTGTTGCTTATAACACCCTCCTATTGCCTCGCGATCGTTGAACGTCCCGCTTCCTGATTGTTTATATGAGACCTCGTCCGCTTCACGCTTTTATCTTGTCACGATCCTTACCGTACAATGTACAGACGAATTCTATCTATATACTTGTGGCGTCGTATCGGCGTCGTGTGCTAATCGAGCCATGACATGCGTTCGTTCCACAACCATTTGTTTATGACGTCTTGACCGCCCATGTTGGGGGGTTTCCAGCCGTACACGCTGATGTACGAAAGTGTAAGTAGGGAGAAGGAGAAGAAAGAAAGAAAGAAAGAAAAACGGAAACGGAAACGGAAACGGAAACGTACCCTGCACCTTGCACACCTGCGGCACCGATCGTGTCCGCACGACCGTCGACGACGAGCCAATCGGGCGAGAGCACGCCGGTGCGGATCGGGAAGAGCCGAACGGCGCGTTCAAGGCCAGACGGGTCCGTGGATTGGACAAAGAGCGCCACGCTCTTATCGTCGTAGGGATGTGGTTGGCAAAACAGGATCGCTGTGCACGGTCAGGTCGGGTGTGTCAGGATCCTGCAAAGCGACACCAAAAAAAAAACCCGCACCCGAAGATGGCCGGTCTAAACGCGTTGTACCAACACGCCACGCCTTGTTGGCGTAACTCCAGATCCCGTCTTTGAGCCACTGTCGCACGAGCGGGGTGTCGGCGCATCCGATGACGACCAGGTTTCCCTCCGAGATACTGATGGGCGCATCCGGCTTCTCGACCTCGGTGATGCTGACGATGTTGGCGTCGAGCGCGTGGAAGAGGTAGAGAGCATGTACGATGCGGACGGCTGCGGAGAGCTCTGGAGAGGACGTGAGGAACGGGACAAGCAAAGTGAGTGGGGCGTGTGTGGAGAGGATGGATTGGAGGCGCCGAGGCGGAGCGCGGAGGCGATAGCTTGCCGTTGTGGATGGGTCAGGACATGGAAGGATCTGTTGAGCGGACCGTGCAGTTCGAAACAGTGGGGGTCAAGCGAGCACTATACCTTCCAGGGCGAGTTTGGATGGATCCCTGTGGCGTTGGTGTCCCTGACGAACAAGATCGTACAGTCAGAGTTGTCGAGATCAATTGGAATATTGTCGTCATCGATTGCAAGTGTCGTTGCTTTCTTGATACTACTACAAGTAGCCGCCGAGACGGCCGAGTCTAGGGAGAACACCGAGACATTCGTCGTTCGTATTGACACGTGCCCATCGGGGGCGGTCGTCACTCGGAGCCGACCTAACCTAGTTATCTTCGTTAATGAAAACGGTCAACTGGACAACGAGCGCAAGGGATGCTCACAATCCAGGGATCGTCAGTGTATGGATCTGCCAACCATTCAGCGGCCCGCTCTCGACTGGGACTGCAACTGTGAGGGTGAAACCAGTTTTCTTATGTTCCTGGCCCGTGGGTGTATTGAAACTTGGTGCCTCTCCCACTGAGCGCGGTGATGACGAAGAAAAGTACACTCTGTCCAGGAACGATTGTACCCGCTCATTGTACAAGATCTCAAAGTACCAATGAGGTCGTCCGGGATCTTCGTGATACCTGTCCATGACCAAATGGCGTCAGTAAAATGGGACAATGGAAATTTATCGCCTTTCAACGAACGCTCGAGTCATAGGGTAGATTGCACGCACGTCACGTCCGCATCTGGATCCCAGGTCTTCAATATCCCCACTTGCTCACGTGTATGCCACACTGGGACATTGTCGTCTGCCCCTCTGAAGTGATGAACACCATCAGTTGACCAAATTCACTCGGAAATTCGAAGATGAATTAAACGCGACGCATATCAAGTATCCATGTCCCATTCTGTACTTGCTCCCTCCTTTTGAGCATTCAGACGACTCACCCATGTAAGGCCAGCACAGGCTTTCCCACCAAGTTCCCCAAAAACAAATCATTGTCATCTGGGGTGAGCGAACTATCCAGGACAGCACGCAATACTGGATCAACAAAGTGTGCAAAACGACTCATACACCATGAGACATAGGCTTGTGATTTGATGTATCCCGACGCTGGGACAACTAGAGTATGAAGAACGTGAGGGAAGAATTAGTATAGGTACTCCAAGGACGACAGAGAGAGCAGTTACCGGCACACACGCGATCAGGCCATCTACTCGCCATGTACCATGCACCTTGCCCACCATTCGAATGGCCCATCAGGATGACGCGCGTATCGGTATGGAAGCCCCAGTTGGCCCACCTTCCAGAACCGGAGCTGGACAGAATGCGCGAGAGGGCAGAGACAGCTGCGAACGCATCAGCCGTCGATGGGCCATGCCAATCGAGTCCCTGCCAATAGAGACAGCCACGAGTAAAAATCTGAGATGAGGAAGGTAAGGAGAAAGTCACAAACTCACCCAAGCGGTCCGTCCCTGCGGCATCACGATCCACGCGTACTTCTGCCGCAGAAGCGAGTCTGGCCAGAACGATTGGGTGCGGATGTCTACACCAGCGCCATCTTGAATTTGTCAGGTGAGCAGATATATCTCGTGTCTAGCGGAGCCTCGGACTTACGAAGCGCAAGAATCGGTTCGTTGCCTCTGCACTTGCTGGTGTTAACTTTATCGCGCTGTCCCAAGACAGGGGAGTCACCGATGGCCTGCTTCGGGGGCTTTACCAAAAATACAGTGGGCATCGACTTTGCAAAGAAATACGAGGCTTGGATAGGGATGTGCTTCTCCTGCGTCCAAAGTGGAACATGGGTTAGTGGGAAAGTAGTCCGAAGGACGAAGGTACTCTGGGTCGTACGCTCCGCATTACCGTGCGCGTAAGACGAAACCTGATTTGTAGCCGCTCGGCACAGGGACGCGAAAGGCACGCATGTAAGGTCGACGTCTAGCTGTTTGACATACTCTGGTATTCGTTCGGACGAGGACACACGTAACCGGAGGGGTACGATACGGGTTTGGGTTGGTGCAATGCGTACGGGTATCTCATCAAGGAGTGCAATGGACAACGAAGGTGGAAGTTGCACTGAGCTAGGAGCAAGGCGCGCACGGACGACCGACCAGTAGCCTTGGCCTTTCTCGGTGTGGTGCCCGAAATCGAGACACTGAACACCGACACCGATTGCGTCCCCGAACGGCGTACCATCGACGATGTACGGGGTTATCGAGTGTGCAGGGATTTGCTGGAATGGTGCGTCTTTGCTGGGGTACTGTGCTCCGTCTGTCTCGTACAAGGGCGGTGCGGAGTATGGGAACCGAAGAGAGGCAGAAAAGTTGAGTGTTAAAATTGGATGCGGGGAGGAGTAGGAGAGAGGGTCGCCGAAGAGGCGTATCTATGTGGGGGATCAAATCATTGAACAAGACCAGTCTATGTAGGGCAGATTTGACGGACCTCATAGGGAGCGCATATAATCACCTCATACCTCATCCCCTCATTCCCTGCGGGAGGCACGGGTAACCTAACCAGCTGCATCGGAGGCCTCTCCAACGTGTAGATATTCCCGTAATGCCACTCGGGGACGTGCGCCGTTCTTTGCGGGGAATCAGGCGGTGGAAGGATTGTAAAACATGCCCCCTGAAGGAGTTCTGTGCGGAGGAAGGGTTCCGAGGTGTCGCCAGAGACGCCAGACGGAGGATGGACAGATAGCCAACCCCGTAGGACGTTCACATGCTGAAGACCTGCCCAGCCTTCTGTTGCACGTATCTGATCCCAGGGAAGGGTCGGGTGGGATACGTGAATGGTGCCGTGGGGATCTGCTGTTGTCTGTGACCAGGAGGCGTAGGCGGTGTGGGTGAGCGATGTGGGATAGCGTATGGTAGTGTCGATGGGCAAAGAGACTGGGTTGGAAGTATGGGGACCGAGGTCGGGTGGGGAGCGAACGGACTCACGATCGAGGGGGTATGCAGGAGAAAGAAAGTGCTGCTCGCGAGCATGGACGGGGAACGGAGCGAGCACCTGCACCGATGGGATCAACGACCTGGTCGAGCGGAGACGAGAGACGGCGCACATCCCACACGCGATCGAGCTCAACGCGCCAGCCTGGAGAGCTCATCGTGGTATGTCGTCACACAAACTCATCCGTCATATGATTGGGCAAGACAAGACAGCATACAGACACGCGAAACGAATGCCCCACTCATTTCTTCCCGGACCTGAGGACACGTCGGCGCCTGCTAGACAAGTCAAAGATCTAACATACTTCTTGATTCCACCGCCAGGAGGACCGCCTGATAAGCAAATCGATGCTCAGCGATGCGCGGACATGGCGATGAGATGTACCCATACCTTTGAGAGCTGTGCCCGCGATCGAACAGGATGATGAGAGGGTGGCCCTTTTCCAAAGCCTGTGATGCATACCTTCGGCCTTTGCAGCCTTGAGCGCAGCCGCTTCTTCCTTTTGCTTCTGCTTGAAGGCCTTGTCTTCATCATCCTCTCCTTTTTTCTCCTTCTTGGGAGCCTGCGCCAGCGGATAAGGTCGCTGTGAGCGGAGACGGGGCCAGCCAGACCTTTAACGGCTTCAACTTTCCACCCTGTCGCGACATCCGAACGTTTGAGTGCTTTGGCGTGGAATAAAACGTGCGCCCGATCTGGAAGCGGCGAGAACGATGTACCGCTTCGTCCGTGTCCGTCCTGGCACTCTCCTGCTCAGACACTACTCCAGACCGTCCCTTCGCCGAGACGCGTCCCACGTAGGCAGATTCGTCGTCGGGGCCCTCTTCGCTTTCGGTTCACTTGGATTCGGTCTCCATGCTCTGCGGAGCGCCCCATTCGGCGAGTTCAGGCCTCTCGCGCTGGGGTTAGCACAAGACACTATCCTCTCGTCTGACCAGAGTTCCAGCAGACATGTTCACCAACAGAGCAAGGCCGTCGAGCCCTCGCTCGACTCCGAGGTCGTGTCTTCCCCCATTGATACCCCCATCTCACTCGCATCCTCGTACGGCAGCCCGGGCGACGTCGAAAAGGCTGTCAAAGAACTCCGAGATGCTTTTCCCGGACAACACCGCGTCCAGACGAACAAAGACTCCCTCGAACTCTACGGCTCCTCGGAAAATTCTTACCTCCCAAGCTCACCCCATTCCGTCATCGTTCAGGTCAAGTCCACGGAGGATGTCGTCAAGGTCGTCGGTATATCCCGCAAATACAGGGTCCCTCTCGTTCCCTACAGCGGCGCGACGAGTTTGGAGGGTCATTTCAGTGGCGTGAGTCCTTGCGACATGCCCGTCTGTCTTGGTGTCTTGATGGAATGCGTGTGTAGTATCCCTCAGGGAGTATATGCATCGATATGTCTGCCATGGACCAAATTCTTGAAATAAACGGTACGTGCACAAGGCTCGCGCAGATGCAAACAGGCCACGATCCTTGCTTTCCCAGAGGCCGACGGTGACCTCCGCTGCCAAGCTGGCGTTCGATGGGACGACATCAACCACGTCCTCAAGGAAAATGGCATCCCACTTTTCTTTCCCGTAAGCCTCCTCTGAATATCAGGTCGATAGTACCTAACACAACACGCTTAGCTTGACCCGGGTCCGGGTGCTGTAAGTCATTTCCTCTTCGGGAGCAAAGGTGGTTCGTGACGGTCCTGGAAGACGATAGGTGGGATGATTGGCACGGGGTGCTCCGGCAGTGAGTATGGTCTACTCAGCTCTTGCCGACTGTATGCCGACTGTCCACAGCGAACGCTGTTAGATATGGTACCGCAAAGGCGGAATGGTTCCTCAACGTCGTAAGTGTCTATTTTACTGCCGTTCTGCACAAAAGTATACGACGAAATGACAACAGACGGTCGTGCTTCCCTCTGGTAAAGTTATCAAGACGCGTCAAAGGGCTCGCAAGTCATCCGCCGGGTTTGACACCACCAAGCTTTTCATTGGTGCGGAGGGTACTTTGGGCATTGTAACTGAGGGTGAAATTTCTCTCCATTTTACCACATCCCTTGTTGAACCAAGAACAGCTACGCTTCGCCTCGCCCCTCGCGTGCCGACGAAAGTCGCGATGGCACAGTTTCCGAATGTCAAGAACGCCGTTAGCGCCGTTCAAGAAATCCTCAATACGTCTTGCGGCCCTCACATACGTCCGTACCCGTCCACCTCGTATTCGTAGTCTTATTCACAATCCATCAGAATGTGTAGAGCTTCTTGACGATCATAGTCTGTGTTTATGTCAGTAAACGAAACAACTACCTAACAGCGTGATTTACAGTGATGTCTGCTATCAACACGGCTGGTATCGTCGAAAAACCCTACCCAGTTCAAGATACTCTTTTCTTCAAACTCCAAGGCTCTCCCGAGTCCATTGCCGAAACGGCCGACGTTGTCCAAGAAATCGTTCAGAAGCACAGCAGCACCCGGTTCGAATTCGCAGCGACAGACGAAGAAGCTGACAACCTTTGGGAAAACAGAAAGTATGCGCTCACATCTACATTGGCATCCCATCCCGGGACGAAGTGTTGGACGACGGACGTATGGTAATGATTGTTTCGCGTTTTCTTCGCCACTGCGAGACGAGTTACCGATGAAATGGTGTAGCGTTCCAGTATCCAAGCTTCCTCAGCTCGTATACGAGACAAAAGAAGACCTCGCCAGGTCTGGGCTTAAACATACCATCGTCGGACACGTCGGAGACGGTACGTCCCGCCTGCGCAATGGCACCATACGTTAAGTAACATGCATCTGATACCAGGCAACTTCCACGGACTCATTCTTTTCCGTGACGATCGAGAATTCCAATCCGTCAGTGAAGCTGTTCACAGACTCATCCACCGCGCAATCGCCATGGATGGCACATGTATGTCATCTCTTCTCAGTGCTTTCTGAACGTTCGTGTATTAACTGTCTTGGACGCGTCAGGCACGGGTGAGCATGGCGTCGGAATTGGAAAGAAAGAGTATCTCGTCGAGGAACTTGGGGAGGACACAGTGGAGCTCATGAAGACGGTAAAACGAGCGATTGATCCGCTAAACTTGTTTAATCCTGGAAAGGTATGTCTTTCTGTGAGTGTGGACCGATGGCGTTGGATTGACGAACTCTGATAAGTTGTATCCGGAGAGCAAGGACAGGGGCGAGAAACCGTGATGGTGTGGTCGTTTGGAGCGACGCTGTGGTCGAGTCTATCTGTTCGGCATGTTTTTGTTGTCTCGCTTGCGCAGGAGCATATTTCAACGTTACTCAATCTGCACCGCCAATCACAATCGTCGGTATGAGGGCGTTGGCCATCAGACCGGGAAGTTACATTCTCCAGAAATTCGTGAGGTGTTGGCCATACCGATGGTAGTGATGCAATGTCGGAGAGTGCTCATCAACAACAAACACTCGTTAATAATTATCGCCCAATGGCCCAATGGATGCGTGCCCTGTGTGGTTTGCATTCGGCCCGGGTGCTGCGAGGTTGATTGGACTCTATTCCGCTGGTATATTGCAAAATTGGTCGTGGAAGTGTCTTGGTCTCCTCAAACTATCTCGACGAGCAGAGGACATTTGTTCTGGCCCACTGAGGGGAGTTTTGCATGGTTTGCAGAAATGCACCTCTCAATAAGAAGAACTCGGTCAAGAGCGCCGAAAACCTTTTCTAGTCAGTTTATGGGGAGATTAAAGGTTCTCCATCTTCAAGCGACATGAAATCGTGGCTATAGCAAGGGTGATCCCCCACGCGGAAGCAGAACACGATAGACATTAAAAATCTGATAGCATATCTTTTATACCCAACCAATAATCCTCGTCTG
>JBBPNQ010000254.1:0-23315 GCA_038090975.1 Boletellus pseudochrysenteroides
ACCTCAATCCAATTGAACACACTTGGAATCACCTCAAAAGATCTCTCTCAGGTTATGAGAGTGCTCCTACAGGAGTTCATCAATTGTGGAAAAGGGTGGTGGTGGAGTGGGGGAAGATTTCTGTGGAAGAGTGTCAAAAATGGACAGAAAGCATGCCTAGAAGGGTTGAGGCAGTTATCAAGGCCAAAGGAGCTCATACCAAGTACTAGACAGTTGAATTTTTGTTAAGTCAAAAAACTGTCCACATGACGTGTCATTTTCAAATGGCTGCTACTGTATTCTATCAATTCTCATCCAAATAACTTGATTCTTGGACCAATAGAAAGCCAAGTGTACATACATCATTCCATACACTTGTGGTTTAGGGCTAGGGTTAGGGGTTATTGTGTTTAGTTGTAACTAATGTAAAACATGCAAACATGCGGACAGTTTTTTGAGCCACTGTATGAGGCATACCATGAGGTGTGACATTGTAATGATGTCATGGTCAAGACTGAATCATGTGATGCAGGTCTGGACATAGACCACATGATGCAAAAAAGGACAGGGAGTGACAAGTCAAGTGACATGTCTTGTGAGTGTCATCCAGGCATTAGGAATGCAAGGAAAAATAGGGGCTTTTGGGTGGTGATCATAACACCTATGCCCACTTCTTTACCTTGGACTTCTATTTTCTTTCTTAGATAGCTTCCTCTGTCCACTGCCTAAACCCTTCCTTCCCAATTGGGTTTCCTCTATCCTTCCACCTTGAACACAGCTTGGTCTGTATGCAGGGTCTCCACCTATATAAGCTCCTACTTTAGTACCTATAAGGGTAAGCTAGACCTACCTAGGAATAGCATGTAAGCGACTGCTTAATCCAGTACTGGACTAGGGCCACCGACAATTGAACTAGTGAGGGAAGTGGGACAAGGGATCAAGGGGAATTCCCACAAGAACTTGACTAGAGTTCTTGGGGCATTGACATTCAAGACTATATACTACATTTGGTGTTTGTACATGTTGTGGCTATGGTCCGTGCGCGCGTAGGCTAGAACGTTCTAGACTATAGCGGAGATTAATGGGGCTGTTCGTGGCTATGTGTAATGGAAGGGAAGGAACAGAGATTAAAAGAGTGAGGCGTGATGTCATGATGGCATCATAGGCCTAGACCAGGTCGCGTGACCAGTCACGTGATAGTCGTCGAAAAAGTGTCTAAGTCCAAAGATAAGATAGATGTTGATGAGCTGCCCGTGAAGGTTACGATAGGGGCTTCTTGGAATGCGTTCGTAACATAGCACCTCTGTTGTGAATCCAGAACTTCTCTAAGTCATTGCCTTACTTCTGAGTAGGTGCTTCCCTTGTAACCTCTCACCTCCCAATCAAGTAGCCACCCCACCTTGGGAAGATCCCAAGGAAGTCACTATCTGCCAATCAAAGGAAGTCCTCTTGACTCAACCTCTAGTTGTCTTCATCCTTCCTCTAGGTCTACAATAGTCCCTACCTCGGGCTAGCATAACATAGAGTATAGTATTTCCCATTAAGCCTCAGGGCCAACTATGTGTTTTCCCTTACAGCTGGGAGGCACAGGCAAAGATGAAAGAGTAGAGGGTGTTGGTGATGGTGGTCAAAGAGCAGTCAAGTTCTATGTAGGCAACCACTAATCATATACAGGACCAGGATCACCAACATTTAAACCTGTGAGGAAAGTGGTCAAGAAGAGTCTAGCAGAAAGTCCCACAAGAACTTGACTGGAGTTCTTGGGGTGATGAGATTCAGGTTTATATACTCTACAAGTGTTTGTACATATTGACTATGTGATCCATGCATGTACAGGCTAGAACATTCCAGAGTGCAGCAAAGATTAATGAAACTATGCATTTAAATAATAAAATAGAAGAGAAGCAATGGAGATTAAAGAAGTGAGGCATGATATCATAGTGACATCATGGCCTAGACCAAGTCATGTGACTGGTCATGTGATAGTTCATTGAAGAAAATGTTAAGTCTAAAAGATAAGATGAGAGTAAAGATAATATGTCCACAAAGGTTATGATAGGAGCTAAAGGTGCATTTATAACAGATTAATTGCACATATGATGTCTGGAGCAGTTCCATGTGGCTTAAATACTGCAGAATCAAAGCCACACTGCAAATGAACTTTTAAGGACATTAAAACATTACCAAGTGTACAACAAGAGGAGTGAAAAGCCACTTGTCAATGCAAGTTAGATGTGCTCCAAGAGCACAAAGTCTATGAACTAGTAGCCCACTTAAAGGGTATAAGGTTATTGATAACCAATGGGTATTCAATATAAACACAATGGCTGTAAACATACCCACTTGGTTGCAAAAGAATTCTCTTAAGTAAAGGAAATTGATTTCAACCAGATTTTCTCCCCAGTTGTGTGATTTGAAACAGTGTGCTTGATACTAGCACTCAATGTTTCATCAGCTTACCTTTATGGCAAGCTTAATGAAGAGATCTTTATGAAACAACCCAAAGATTTTAGAGTTTCTGGTCAAGAACACAAAGTGCTCCACTTATTGCATGCTCTCCAAGGGCTTAAACAAGCTGGACTTGCCTGGTGGGAGACTCTGAATGAATCCATGAAAGAGCTTTGATTTAAATGTCTGAAGTTCAATGCTGGCATCTTCTTATATAAGAAGAATGGCACCAACATTGTGATTGCCATTGTCTGTGTAGACAATGTTCTTTTCTGTGGTTTCAACAAGAAAATTGTTAATGAGATCAAGGGACTATTTATGAAGAAGTGGAAATGTTGCAATCTAGATGTTGCTACTGAATTCTTTCATATGCATATCAGATAAGATGGCTGCAAGATCTTAATTAATCAATGTACTTACCTGGATAAGATACTTGAACATTTTGGAATGCAAAATGCCAGATCTGCCCCTACTCCTCTCCCTTAGGGGTATTACCACATCTCCCACAATATACCAGTGGACCTAGAACTGTGATCCGGATTCCAACAAGTGATTGGTTTACTTATGTACATCACATTTGGCACTCATCCAGATGTTACCTATGCTGACACTGCATTATCTAAGCATGCTGCCAGATCAAATGAGAACCACCTACAGAAATCATCTACAGAAGCTGAATATATTGCAATGTCTAATTGTAGCAAACAAGTTGTTTGGTTATGATCTATGAAACAACCAAAGCTAACCAGACTAGCTCTAGCTGACTTAAGACAATAGAATGAGTCAAGGAGTCAAGGATTGCTCTGGTGGGCTCTCCAAGAGGACAAGACTGCAGCTGTAAGGTGCAGATGTCCCCCTTTATATACTCTACAGGTTAGGGCATGGACCAAGCAGTGCGTGTGAGTACAACTACTACGTATAGTAAGAGTCTGAAGGGAGCGCATGTACAGTAAGCAACTATGAGTAAGAATAGAGCATGTGACAGACGGAAATGAAAGGCATGCAGCATAAGAAGCAAGGGCATATGGTATGAGGAGACATGAGGTGAGTCATAAGATGATGCATGAGGCAAAGGCAGTGGCATAGCCATGCACAGCACAGAGATTAATAGCATGAGGTGTACCATGAGGTATGACATCATAATGATGTCATGGTCTAGACTAAGTCATGTGATGAGGGTCTGGACATAGGTCATGTGATGCGTCATGTGATAAGTCACATGACACAAAAAAGAGCATGGAGCGACAAGTCAAGCAACATGTCTTGTGAGTGTAGACTTATTGTAGAAAGTGTAGGAAAAATAGGGGCCTTTAAGTAGTGATCGTAACATATACTAGCTCCACTACCATACTTACTATACTATACATTAGATTACCCTTTGTGATGACTATACTCATATATAGTAGTTCAGACTTAGCCATCTGAGTGATATGCGAAAAGCGTACTTTGAGTGAAGGACTAAGCGTTAGCTGAGGAGGACACTCACGAAGAGGTTCGACTTGACTCGACTAACAGAACTAAGGAGCTTAGTAGTAAAGACTGACCTAGGGTACTGAGGAGTTCCCACACGAAGGGACTACAAGGGATGAAGAGGCTTTCTTAAGGAAATACAGAGGGTGACTCGAGAATACACTGAGATTGCATAGATCAAGAATGAGTACAAAAGTACATGGGCAGCCAGGATATATACCAAAGGACGCGTAAGCGTAGAATCCTATGGAAGGTGAAGGAATAGGATGACTAAGTAATGATAATAGACATTACTAAGGAGGATGCTGTCCAAAGCAAAGGAATCAGAAGAGACTAAGCAAGGATGACAAAAGGATTAAAGTGAGACAATGTCTGCTCACAGACTGCCAGTGATAACAAGGAAATGATGATAGATATAATTGAAGATCAACAGAATAGGAGAACATTAGGCATGAAGGATGGAAAGTAAAAGAATACTGCAATGTAGGAAGAGAATCGTAACACTGAGTTCTAATACATCTTGTTCTTCTACCACAACCATCTGAGTTACCATGTCAAATCATCACTTGCACTACAAAATAAGTGTTGGCATACCTATGTATACATAACCTGCTTCAACAGAAAATTCTGAAATTTTGAAGGCATGTAGATGGGATTAATGGCTATCTAGCCCTGGTAGAGCAATATCTCTCTTTCTATTGAAAGAGATATAACTTGGTCTTCCTTCATGGCCATGCAGGAAAACATTTTCACGCAGGTCAACACATAGCCTCATCAATCTCTGCTATAGTCTAGAACATTCTGGCCTACACAGGCATGGACCAAGAACACAATATGTACAAACACATGTATAGCATATAAACCTAAATATCATTGCCCTAAGGATTCCAGTCAAGTCCTTGTGGGAATTCCCCTATAGTTTGTCTTGTCTCTATTAGCAAGCCACTAGTGGTGATCCTGGTCTTCACAGATTAGAGTTGCTTACAGGTGGCTTCAAAGCTCAGGGATTATGTCATTGTTAGTGTCTATAAGGCAGGCCAATATTTTAGTAATATACTAAGACTGAGTAGGCTAGATTGGTGCTTAATCTGCATTATTACTTGTAGAGTATGCCATTATTGATGGGCACATGATAATTAGGTGAAGATCTATTGATAGTAGAGATACATACTTGTACAGTTTTATGGACATTTCTGAGTCTATTTTAATGGCCAAGAATCAAAATATTAATAGTGAAACTAGTACAATTATTTATAATAAAATATTATTATTTACATTGGAAGCTGGGGCCTCAGGCCAGGGCTTGGGCCTGGTCAAATGACAGACCAGGCCCTATATGTAGGCCTAGCCTATATAGGTTCTAAAGCCAGGGCATCAAGGCCTGAAGCCTGGGCTCTAACAACACTAGTCTGCTCTTGTCATATCAGCTTTGGAAATTGCAACTGTCTCTGGAAACTCATCAATGATTTTGAGAAGCCTGTTTTGGGAGATAACCTGAATGCAAAGAGACAAAGGAATGAAGCTCAGGTGAAAATGCTCACTTGGGTGATGAACAAAGTGGTAAGATCAAGTGAAGAGTATGAGATCCCCAAGAGTGACTTAGATAGAATGAATCAAGAGATAACTTGTTAGATTAGATGATCAGCAAACTGATCATCTTATATACATAAAGACAATGTTTGTATCTATGTATGAAAGTGATCATAGATAGAAACATTCTAGAAGATTAGATAAGAGTTCTAAGCAAATAGCCAATGGCATATAGAACTCTAGGTATAGTATGCTATGATATTATGATGGCACAATCATGACATTAGTATGACATCATAAGTCTAGAACATTACTAACATAAATAGTGTCAGCCAAAGTCTAGACTAAAGGTCTAGAACAGATAAGATAAAATGATACCAAGAAATATCTAATCTGATAGGGACTAATGTAGATGCAATATCTACATTCTCAACAGCCTGAAGGCAATCTTTAGTGAACAAACCATTGCTATGGCAAGTGTGTCTGATATGTCTCAATATTGGCACACCCATTCAAGCTGCAGATCTTTTAGAAGGCAAGATTGCTCATTGACAGACTACCCAATCCAAGCCCTCTGGATGCACCAGTAACAACAACACATCAAGCTTTTGCATGCATTCAGTTTGCCCACATACTGCTATCATCCCATTCCATTGGAACTGAAACCCACAAGGAGAAACAATAGCAGGCATGAAATGCTTCTGAGCATCAGTATGGTTGCAGGTCCAAAGGATGGATAAATGACCTTTTATCATGCATCCAGCCCAGGTTGTGTATGACATGCCAGAGAAAATTAAAATCTGGTAATTCAATGGTCCTGTTCAGATAGCATGTTCTGCAATCCAGCAAACTTAAAGTTGAACTTCAGTTGACAATACACATAACTTCACTTGAGTCTGGGACATCCCAATTGGATCAAAACACAGTGGGACAGAAGCTTGATAAATTTATCAGCTCATCTATCTACAGAGTGTTACAGTCACAAACAAACAGGTCTAAACAGAGGACAACAGTGCTAGACACTACCTGGAATTTCCCTGGATTTATCCTGATTTATCCAATACTTGTACTGGCACTACAAGGCTCTAAAGCCTTACTCAATCCTCACTCGCTCTCGCGTCACGTGACCTATCACCTGACATATCACCTGACATATCACCTGACACTCGCCTAGACTCCCTCACATGACTAGACCTAGACCATGACATCATAGTGATGTCATATCCCTTGAATACCTCATGCTCGCCTCATGTCATGGCTATGCCACAGCCATAGCCTCATGCCTTTCATCTCCGCTGACAGGTACAGCCTTATGCATTGCCTTCGCCTCATGCTTCATCACATGCTTTACCTCATGGCTCATCATGCCCTATGCCCTCGCCTCATGTGCACTGGTGTGCACTGCCTTCTAGTCATATATGCTTACTGTACATGCATTCCCATCGGACTCTTACTATATGTAGTATAGTTTCTCTCACGCACTGCTTGGTCCGTGCGCCTATCTTCAGAGTATATAAGGGCTCATGTATTCACCCATCTCCCTCTAGTTTTATCCACTTTGGAGAGTCCCCACTGTCTACACCCTAGGCCCTAGTGGCTTACCTTTCCAATCTCACATTACTCGTCATTATTGTCTCTTGAAGGTTGTGCTAGTCCGGTTAGCATAAGCTCATAACCAAGGACAAGATCCTAGCGCAATTGCCATTGCTTGGTAGGCTTTGGTTGTTTCACAGAGTTCAAGCTATGGAACCACTTGTATTGGCCTTTCCTTTGTTACCTGGCCTAGTAATGGGCCTATGATTGATTGGCAAGACTTTTCTGATAAAATAACCCAGTCAACCTGTTTGATGTGCTTCCAGTGGTAGACATTATGACTTAGAGAGGTGCAGTATGCCCACTACCCATCTTCTGGTGTTTGCCAGCAGAGAAGAGGCCTGTCATGTCACTTCCTCTGATTAGAACCTTATGTAGTTGAACAACATATAGAACATGAGGAATGTGACACAAAGCAGATGGGGGAAAAAGCATAAGAAACAGTGATAGCCTGGATGTAGTCTGCACCTAAGAAAGAAGGAAGAAGAAAACAAAGACTCAGGAGCCTTGCTGAGGACAAATTTAAAAAGCGTACGACCGCCTATTGGCCACGAACCGTAATGTGACTTTAAAGGTCATTCTGATCTTGCTCCATTGTCCACAACTTTCGCCAAGCTCCGGGTCCCCCAAGGACATCAATTTTTTGACAGGCGGGAGTGAGATCAACCTGAAGCTCGGGCCATAAAGGCTCCCACGGCCAGAGGGGAAGTGCACAAACGCTCTGGTGGCCCAATCAGAAACAGACGGTAAGAGCAAACAATGAAAAAGACATACTTCTGAGCCGCAGACCTCCTCGCAACGAAAGTCTGTCGGCCAATCCAGATACCGAGAAAGATCTGTGATTTGCTCGAGCCACACCCTGAACACCTCGCCAATAGGTAATTCTGAGTGGGAGAAATCGTAGCTCTGCGTAAAAATTGTCCCAAAGTCGAGACATATTCTTCTTTGAACCGTCTCGATACTCTGTTTAAGTAACTTCTCCTGACTTGTCATCGTGTCAATGGGTAGCCCCATCGTGTATTGAGACCCGCAGCGATCCAATGCGGATTGGTGAGGGTGTGACCGGGTAGTAGCAAAGAAAAGGTCGTGGCCAGTTGCATTCATAGAGGTAGTGTCCATGTAGGGCATCAGCGGTGAATATGTCAGAAGCAGTATTTCTTCCAACGCATGTGTAATGTCGATGGCAGAAGAAGGTAATGATACGAGATCAGAGAGAACGTCATGAACATGCAGTATTCGGTGGGCCCAATTGTCGACAATGAGACGAGCGAGCGAAAACCAATCGGTGCCAGAGCCTATTCCGTAGCCACGTCGGACAACATCCTCCACTTCAGATCGCACAGATAAAGCGTCTTCCTTTGATATGGTAGGCCATATACGATGCTGGGCCATCCTCAGCCCCGATCGAGATTCAGTGAGACTCGCGAGCCGGGAATTGTAGTACGTGACCATTCCAGCAGGATGCAAGGTCAAGAAGGGCAACGCTGCCATATTGTAAGCAGTGTAGATCCTAGCCCATTCGTGAAAGGATGATCGTGAGAAGAACGGAAATGGCAAAGTGCGCGGGGCATCCGGAGAGCCCGGATCCAAGTTCAGGGAGTTGGGAGCCGAGTGGGGAGGGGGAGTAACGTTTAAGTGATTGACGAGTTCAATAGCGGTTGAATCAAAGTCACACCAGATCACCTCGCTGAACAAGGAATACTCAGAGTTTTGAGGGAGTGGATTTAGCACGGACTCACAAACCAGTGTTCATTCGGATGAAACCGTCGACATCCTTGGTCTTTCCCCATTGACAGAGCATTTTAGCTCGTTCGAACTCCCCGAACAGATCCCCCCTCGCAGGTCGATCAATACCGGTGTCTCGCCGCCCTGCACCGTATATAAATGCTGCGACACCATCTAGCCATCCGACGTCTAACTCTGTAGGAAATGCAGATAAGCCATCGAACACAAGCGCCTGCAGTGGGCGGGTAGCTCGATACGTGAGCATGTAGGTCGGGTCCCCGGAAGGCGCCATCTGCGGAAGGCTGAACCCTACTTCGGGGGAAAGCCCGAACCAGTCGGGCGATGATGGTAGCTGGACATCAGTCCGAGCATGGTAAAGCAAAGTCTGGGGCGCAATTGAAACTGGTACGATCGAGTGCCCTGTGGGATGGAGTGTGTTCGGCCATTGTTTTAAAAGGCCAAATAACGAGTTGAATATGAATGGAGATGTATCGCCGATGTCAGCTGTCTTGAACGGGACTTGACGAGACCCAAGGCAGAGCGGAAGGGAAAGCAAGAACCAGGAGACTTGGATGGAGTACATGGATTGGCACAGTGAGACCCATCTCTACTTTCTCGGCTGTTGATATGTTTGTGTAGAAGGCGGCGATGGCCGGGCCAATTCAAACCCTGCCAAAATAAGCGAAGTGCTGCGATGGGATTCTTGCCAGTTTCGTGTGTCGTGGTCCAAGTAAAACCACCATGATACACGAAACTGACAGCCTTCAAGTTGCGACCCTCGCGCCCACACTGCTACCATAAAAATGGCAGTGATCTTGTCCTGCCTTACATCGGTGTACTCGACTCTCGACCGGGATGTCTGTACCCACTTTCCACAAGCTCGGGTCTCAGGTTCCTCCTGATCTCTCACAAGAGCAAGTCCCCGACATAGCGACGCGTTGGATCGAGTCCTTTCAAGCATTATGCCAGTCCGATCCCTGTCGTGTAGCTGAACTTTTCCTGCCAGATCATCCTGAATATTCCCCGTTCTGGCGTGATTTTCTGGCCTTAACTTGGAGCTTCCGCACATTCGCTGGTAACAACTCTATCTCCAAGTTCCTTTGCGATCGAGCACCGGTGTTACGCCAGATCCGCGATTGCAAGCTATTGGCAGAGCACACTATGTTGCACCAGCCATGGCCTGATGTTGCATGGATTCTCGGCGTTTTCACCTTCTCGACCGACATAGCACATTGTATGGCTGTTGTGCGGCTTGTGCCTCTCCCAGGTAACTCATGGAAGGCTCACATCATGTTCACAAATATGCAAGTATGCAATTCAACATCCCTCAGCTTTTCTCAATCCCTCACGCCGTTCCAGGACCTCAGAGAGTACCCAGAGATGATTGGTGCTCATCGCAACTCTCACCCTACCCACGGTTATTGGGCTAGGCAGCGAGCACAGGAGCTCTCATTTGACGACACCTCCCCTGAAGTGATAGTCGTCGGAGCCGGCCATAGGTGATTTACGCTGTTGAATTTGAATGACATGCAGTGTTCACGTAGACCAGTGGATTATCCGCTGCAGCACGCCTCAAATTTCTCGGTATAAATGTACTTGTTGTGGAGAAGAACGAAAGGATCGGAGATAACTGGCGAAATCGCTACGATTCACTTTGCCTACATGACTCCGTTTGTGCGGGCACTGTTTTTATACTCTGTCTGGACAATTTACTGACTTCTCTTGTATGCAGGGATGGACCACCTGCCCTATCTCCCGTACGTCGCTATTGACTTACAGCCCACACTACTGACGGGATGCCTCAGCTTTCCTCCTACTTGGCCTGTTTTCGCCCCAGGCTCGAAGCTAGCTACCTGGCTGGAGTCTTATGCCCACATCCTCGAGCTTAACGTATGGACTTCGAGCACTGTCATCTCGGCTCGTCCATCAAGTGAGAATGGCGAGAATGGTTGGAACATCGTGATTCGGTGCACGGCGGGCGCTATACGCGAGTTTAAGAATGTTCAGCAGCTAGTCCTGGCCACTGGACTAGGCGGTGGCAACTGGAACTACCCCAAAATTCCTGGAATGGTAAGTCTTTGTAGGACCCCGTTGGATTCCCTGCTTATCACTTGACCAGGACACATTTTCTGGAAAGATGATGCATTCTATGCAGTACAGAAATGCGCTTGAACATAAATCCAAGCGGGTTTTTATCATTGGCAGTGGTACATCGGCGCATGATATTGCCGCAGATCATTGTGCCCAAGGAATAGGTGGGCCCTTCCCGTTCGGGTTCTGTCGATTTATCAATGTCAATACCTCTAGATGTGACAATCTTCCAGCGCAGCCCTGTGTATATTATGACTAGTGCTGCAAAAACCGCAATGACAGCTGGAGTATATTGTGAAAACGGACCTCCGTTGGAAGTCGCAGATTGTCTAAACGCGTCGTTTCCCAATCTTTTCTTGGCGGGCGAATTCGGACAGAGAATGACTGCCACTCTGGCAGAATTGGACAAGTGTGTCGACCTTGTTATTGGATTATTTGAGTCCACAATCACACTTTTCAGGGAAACACTTGATGGACTCGACCGGGTTGGCTTCCAACGCAACTTAGGAATCAATGATACCGGCCTCATTCTCCTAGCCTGGACGCGGTACGGATATCAGATTTTTTGGCTTGTGGTTATGCTGACCCGCGCGGCAAATAGCGCCGGTGGATATTACATAGGTATGCTTCCGCGAGCATGGTGTATGCTACATTCTCATGGTCGTCACGCCAGATTCCGGAGCCAGTAGCCTTATCGCCGACGGACGCATCAAAGTCAAGAACGGTACCGGGATTTCCAGGATCACTGAAACCGGTGTCTCCTTCGAAGATGGCACTGAAACCGCCGCCGATGTCATTATCGTTGCCACTGGGTATGTCTTCTACTTCTTGCATAGCCCATTTGTTATCAACCCTCTTTTTTCAGTTTGGGAGATGCACGGGACACAGTGCGTGACATTTGTGGAGATGCCATCGCATCAAGATGCACGTCTATATGGGGCCTTGACGGGGAAGGGGAGTTGAATGGTTGTTTCAAGGAATTCGGCGTCCCACGCCTTTGGTATGTCTCTGGTGCGCAATTTTCACATATCTCGGACATATTCCTGAGCTGAAACTAATCCCCCACAGGTGGGCTGGGCCAATGTAGATTTCATTCCAAACACGTCGCGCTGCGTAAGCCCATCAAACTGTCTAGCGATTGCGCGCTGACCCCGAGATAAAGAAATCAAAGCAATGCAGGCAGGCATCTACGGACCATGCTATTAAGTACAAGTTGTGCATACTAAGTAGCCCCGTTGATTTTCCACGGCCGCTTAGGTAGTGCCTTTGCAATAGAGAAACCTGCAATGCTGAAAGCCATCATGAAGAAATAAAAGCCGTATCCGCCCATCACATTGTACTTGATGCTCAGAGACAAGAGCACTGTCATTATCGGACTCGTTGCAAACACGATCGATGTCACATTCTGTGCCATGCCATTGACCACCCCTAGGCATCGTTTATTCGGTGCGGATGCCGTGACAAATAAAAATATGGCGCCTGTCATACAACTTGTCAGACCTCTGTTAAAAAAAAATTGCAACAGAACATCATACCATGGCCCATTTGGGCGAAGGAGAGAAGCAGCAACTGCAAAGTGACCGCGATCCACACTTGAAGACCAACATGTCCCGTTCGCGACGCCATGATGTTTGCAACCGGGAAAAGCACAAATAAAGGAACCCAACACGCGAGGCTTGCCATGAACAAGCTTCGTTCTCCAAGGAACTTGATACAGCGAGCGAAGAAGAGGTGCTAAAATTGGGTTCACATTAGTATGCATTCGCACAGAACAAATGAGATCTAACCTGGAAAATACCGTTTAGAAGTCCCCAGGCTCCGAGCACTGAGCCTATCGTTTGAGGTAGGAGACCAAGACCCCCGTTCTCAAAAGACGTTCCATAAAAGATCGGAAGGACAATATCGGCCACTACATGGCTCCGAATCAACAAAGACAAGAACGATCACCCGATGGACGAAGAATGGCCTACCAATAGTGATGAGTGAAATCCAACATTGGTTTATTATCGATGTGACGACTGCGGGCGTGAGTAAAGAACGTAACGGGAGTGGTTTGTCGATGTCATCTTCGTGTGTCATCCCTTTTTGAGGTTTGCTCGGAGGTAGCGTCTCCTTCAACCACATATTAGCAATGATGATATTCACAGCAATGAAGCCAGCCGCGCATGCGCTCGGCAGAAAGTAGGGGTAGTCTCTCCAGAATGGCTGCGAAAATACATCAGGATATTTTGATTGAGGATGCTCGAACCAGCCTACGAAACGAGCGTCTAGCTTTCGAGAAACATGCTTATGAATTCGAGTGAATTGACTGACCGCCGATCAGTGGCCCAATAGAAACACCGACAGAGAACGTGACAGGGATAAGGGCATATACCTGCGCTCGATTAGATTCGTCGGTCATTTCAGTGAACCTACAAACGCTCGTGATCAACACGACAACGTCGAAATAAGGAGAAGACAATCACATTGTCCTGATTAAGCCACCATTCCCATTGAGCATTCCGGCCAAGAATCGACTCAGTACCAGCTGGAAAAACGTGCGCGAAAGCCCCAAGAGGAGCATCGCGAAGCATAAGCCAGACAAACCAAATCTGGTAACGTAATAAGTATAGTTACCGGACGTCACCACTACACCTACTTACAGCAACACAGGCTTCCTTCCCAGTCGGTCACTCAACCGAGTCCATCTGTATGTGAGGATGACACTTTAACGGGACGCCTCCTATTCATGGACAGTGCTCACTGAAGGACTGTGGTAGCCTCGCCTACAAAGAAAGCAGTCGTCTAAACGAGAATCAGAAAAAATTTCTCCTGTCGTACGACGTACACCACACACCATGAAACCAATGTAGTAGCCTACCTGGCTCTCGTCGCCGTGCGTGATCTCCATCCCTGAGATGAGCTTGTTACACGATCAAACACCATTAGCACTAGATGTCGTGAAAGTGAAAAAGAGGGAGGTGACTCACTTGCGAAATGTAAGGATTTATTGAACTGAATGAGACGGGCTCAGACAATAGCATCAGAAGGAGGATGGATAATTGCAGCTTTGGAAGGCGACTTGAGTAATTCGTGACATTCCCAACTGCCCGTAGGAGAGGCGTCTCTTCGTCCGGAAACTCAGAGGACCTGTTGGTGTTGGCCATAGCCAAGGAATCTTTCAGAGGTATCGCGACCGTTGCCAACGTTCAACTTTTCAAAACAGTTTGCATAGTAGCTGGCACTGAAATCGGTCCGTACTCGCTACCGTACTCGGCAGAATGTCAATAATTACCGTAAAAGGCTCTAGATTCAATCACCACCGAAATGAAGCCATAATAACGATAGATGGTCTGCGCCGAACTTGAAGGAGCTAGTAATTTTCAACCATACCCAATTGGCATCATGTCTTCACACCCAAGCTGTGTAGTGCCCATGTGGCGCTGCGTTCACCCAACTAGATTTGGTCAGATCCTAACTATCCTTCAGGTCCAGTTCCTCAGCTTTGATATGAAGAGCCTATTATCGACTGTTACGAAAAGACTGCGGAATCAAACCAAAGTGAGACCAACCAGCTGCTTGGAACCAAATCTTGAGTCAGCAAGATCACCAGCGGCGTACCAGAACTGCAAATTCAGTATCAGAACCAAAGAGCTGTTGTCTTTGTCAAGCCACAATTACCGCAGGATAGCCGGTGGGGCGATACACTCCGCACATCTCATCCTCCTCATCAAGACCCCATATTTCTTTGGTAGACTCCAGCACTTCTGGCTCGAAGATATCTTTCATTCGATCCCGCCAGGTCGTGTACCCGGTTCTGCGAGTAGGGAATCAATGTCCGTACTAAAGCATCCGGGTCATCATACTCACGCGAATATCACTACATCTGCCTGCAATTCGCTTCCGTCGTTGAACACTATACCGGTGTCAGTGAAGGAAACCGGCTCCACGCCCTGCCGGAGGGCAACCTTCCCCGTCGCGATAAGCTCTGCGCAACCAACGTCAAGCCCTAAAATGTTGACGCTACGGTGGGCACACTCTAAGCTGGACTCCAAGAAAACACTTACAGTATCCGCCACCCCGTGAAAAATACAAGATACCCGGACCGGAATTATCCTGCCCATAGAAATGTTGGAAGCCAACTCCTTGCAGTCCTTCCAACATTTCCTTATCCGCAGCTTGTGCTTGTTCCGCGGTAGCTCGAGCCATCACTCGCACCATCCCAAGTGGCAACGCAGCTCTTCTGAAATCCGATATTTCGATCGGGCGATCGTCTGGGAAGGCTTGAGCGAAGGACTTGGCGGTCTCTTTGCTGGAAACAATGCAGGTCTTTGATCTCTGAACCATTGTAACAGATGCTGCCCCGCGGAACGTGAGATCCTGACAGATATCGGCTGATGAATTTCCGGCGCCAATCACTACAACCCGTAGCCCAGCAAATCTCTGGCCTCCGGGGAACTGGCTTGTATGAAGGACTTCGCCACAGAAGGTCTCGAGGTGCGGAATGGCTGGAACATACGGGAAGCCGTGTACACCAGTGGCAATCACAACGTGCTTGGGACGCATTATGACCTTGGTACCATTGCGATCGACCTGCATCGTCCACCGTCTCTCCTGCGAATCGTACGTTGCCTTTGGAAGAACTTGACTGTTAGTCCACACAACCAAATCTTGAGCCGTGGCATAACATTCGAGCCAGTCTGCAATCTTGTCCCGAGGGATGAACACTGGAAAATTGCGTGGGAATGGTTGATAGAGTGCTAGAACGTGGGTTCGTCATGCATAGAGTCTAGGAAGGGCTGAAACACCTACTTGAACTAAATAGTTTCGGAGTGTGTAAAGTTAATGAAGGATAACGTTTTCTCCAATTATCACCTGACGGGCAAGATCGAGCTGCCCACAGATTGGTAGTAAGGAGAAGCTTACCAATTCTTTGGTTCTTCTCCACGATCAACGCCTTTATATTCATCTGCTTTAGCCGCGCTGCAGCGTGCAGACCCGACTGCCCGCCTCCGACTATAAGGCAATTCAGCAAGGAAAGAGACTCACTCAACCGATACACTAACTTATCACGACTTGTGGGTCATTCTCTACCTTGGATCGCCTCTCTTCGAGAACTCTGTTCAAATATATGATGTTCAGGAGGTATCCATGTCATTCCTTTGACGGGAAACCCACTCATTCCAGGTGATCGTATGTCCTCCATAGAGTCCGCTTTCGGCCCCGGATTCCTCGTGTCCTTTGAGGTCTTCCATCATGACAAACACAGAGAGCGCCTTCATCTCAGAAGGACTTGTGGGCAGGAGCCGGGCTAGTCCCCGCCCAAGCGCAGTCGGTGTCTCGAATCGGAACGAGAACTCTATTCCTTGGCCAAACGGCAAAGTGAATGGAGCTGGACGCAATGCCGGCGTTTCATCCAAGACTACGTTGGTAATATTTGCAATGGCCAGCTTCTTCTCCAGATAGTCAATGATTTTTTCATGTCCATGGAGAGTACGGTTGTCCCAGGTAAAGATGAGTATGTCCCTGAACCAACCATCTGGCTTGAATAGCTTGGTAGCGAAGCTTTGTGCGTTCCCCGAGGCGGTGGTTTCAATGAAATTCTTCAGCCAAGCATGCGCGACTGCCGTTGCGTCGAGGGGCTTTGGCGCAGTCGAATACGATGTGGCGGCCGGGTCTATATGTCCGCTGACATCAAAAGGCGGGTGACTGGGAGTCCTATTTCCCTATACAACCGTATCAGTGAGAATAAATAAACCAAGAGAACCACTTATTCACGTTGGGTATGCGAACCGGCTCATATACAACAGTCGAATCGAGGTAAGAAATCTGTTCCGAGGAGAGACAAATCTCCAGCCCTCTGATGTGTGCGAGCAGCTGCTCGACCTTCGACCCCCCGACTACAGGGAATGCGTGAGGAATTCTGTGTAATATATATGCAATAAAAACTAGGTAATAATGCATCAGTACGAGCGCTAGGGTGTGCGGATGGGCATACCCGCTGAGACATGTTCAACGCTAACTTCCTTGGCGACCTTTTCAAGCGAACAGTAGAATTTCTTGATTTTATCGTCAAAGCCGTGGTGGGGTCCGCCTTCTGAGTTCCTAAGGGCATCCGCAGAGGCAACACCCCTAAGTGCAAGGCCCATTCCTTTCCAAGATGAATTCTGAGACTTATACATAAAATAGAAGACAAATCATTACTAACCTTCAGCTCGTGTCATCTGAACGATGTCACGTTCAAAAGCAGGACCCAACACGTCCCAGCTTCCTTGATAGATCATGAAGGGAGTCTTGCTATGGATACGAGCGTACATGTTTGCCTTCGAACAAATCCAGGCAGGGGAGTTGCTTAAGCCCTTTCAACATGTAAGAACGAAGACGAAGCACTATGGTTGTGAACTGGTACAAGATAAAAGACTTTTCTAGCGACCACAAGATTGTGCAAGCCGTTCATCACCTGCGAAGACGAAGCGTCAGCCGAGAGAGACGGAAAGTGATGATTAACCTCGACCTCTTCGACTGGGGCATTCCATTCGCAAAAATCAACATAAAAAATATCAACGTAGGACGTCCGCAGCTTCTTCAAACTTGCTTCAAGTCTGATATGTGGGTTCAATACTGAGTGTTATGCGGCGAAAAGCGACTTGACCCTAGGACCATAGACTTGACACTGATCCCGCTGCACTGTACGTTCCACTCGTCATGGTGCTTCGAGTTTGCGCTATACTGACGGTGGGAGAGAGCCGCATGAATAGCCGTGCCTAAGCGATTTCTCACAAGTTCCTACCTTTGTGGCGATGACGAGTTGATCACGAATACCTCTCTGCTCTGCCCACTCGCCAATGTATTCTTCGGATAGGTCCCCTTGGCTGCTGACGGTCAGCGATCAATCCTCGCTCAAACGCATAACGCAACTAGTTATGGGCGGTGTCAATGAAGTTCCCGCCCGCTTCGTGGAAGGTGTCCAGCAGTTTAAAGGCAGTGTCTTTGTCGGTCACACCCACTTCGTTGTTCCAATTAACCCCAACGCTCGAACTACCCAATTGAAGAGGCGAGACGTGGAGTCCTGCGTTGGGCGCTAGCACTCGGTGTTGACCTAGCCTCGACGAGATAGTGCACATTGGAATTTCTGAATGTAAGGGTGGGGCTCGGAAACTCAGGGATCCCTCGGAATGGCAGATATCGCGTTCAGCGGACTCAAATATATTGGCAGGCTTGAACGGAATCTCACGGGCAAGTTCTTGCGTGGACACGGGGCTTGCCTCTTCTAGGACTACACTTGGTTCGTCATAGACGTCTTTGAGATCGCCGTCAAGTGCCACATCCCCTGAAACCCCGGATGCATCCGACGGCGATCTCATTCTCGTGGTCTCGAACCGCCAGTCTCATAGTGCAGCCGATCTCACGCTATCAGCTTGTGACCCCATTCGGATGATCAGGGTTCCTTTTTTCGACTCAACAAGCAATAGATAAGCAACTCTTCACGCCGAGCGCCTCCATCTGCACGTTCGTATCCTCTCAATGACTGCCATCATCGTCTTGGACTTTCTGGTCGGCATACTATGCGTGGCCACAGCGACCGCGTTGTATATCGGAAAAGGTTATCGCTCGCCGCTCCCTCCAGGCCCTCCTCGTGTTGCCGTATGGGGTTCACTTGCAAGTCTCGTTTATGAATTCTTTTCCGCATATATCAACGCGCATATTTTAGTATGGCCGACGACCGACGTACACATCTGCGTTGAAGTACGCAGCGCTGAGCAAGAAGATAGGATCCGATGTCATTCACGTCCGAGAATTTGGTCGCGATACCATCATTTTGAGCTCAAACGCTGCCGTTCACGACTTGCTCGGAGAGAAATCCAAAATTTATTCTGGAAGGTGACTGAGTAGATTAAGCATGCTCCTAGGAACTAAGATTGCATTTTAGGCCTCCGTACTTTGATAATCTTCGCAAGTTTGGGTATGTTCAGGTTTCATAGTATATAACATGTCTTTCAATGATCTTTTTACGACAAGTGGGTGGGAATGGTCGTTTGCCCACATGCCCAACAATGGTATGTCCTGCGGTGTTTGATTCATACCCTCGTTGCTTTATGAGACCATCAGAGACCTGGAGGTCACGCCGTCAGGCATTCCATGACTTCCTCCCGCCATCAAGCCTGTCTCGATTGGAATCGGAGATGATGCATAACACAGTGGAGATGCTCGCGAAAATCATCGAGAAACCAGAACAGACGTTTATGCTTTTTTTCGAGTGCGGCCATGTCTACCAGAATTAGTAGTACCAAGCCGCTAAATTTCTGTGGCAGGGCTTCTGGCGACCTCATGATGACAATCGCATACGGCGTTCCACATCTTCCACAGGGTGCCTCGCATTTCAAAGCACTTTCCGCTGTTCATCATATTATGGTGTGGCAGACATCGATGAAATGGGATTTGATCTGTTTATTCCTCAAGTTTGATTGTGAGTGATCTAAGACCACACCATGATTGCTGTATGCTCAACCTCCCGAAAACCCAGTTCTTAAGCTTCCTGAGTGGTTGGTACCCTTCAAGCGAACCGTTCGTCTCTACAGTGAACAAGTGCGCAAGTTGGTGGAGGTTCCCTACAACGAATCGAAGCGAAACATCGTAATTAGTCACCAACTAGCTGATTCTCTGACTGACGGTTTCGTCTAGCTTAGGGGATCCGCTCACGCCTCATTCGTGGCGGATTCATTGAATGTGAATATAGATGGTGGTGTTGATCATTCTCATGATGTTTTTGTGAGGGACGTAGCAGCTGGGCTCTACGTTGGTTAGTTTGCATAGCGCGACGCTCGGACCGCCCCGCTGACATGCATAACAGGGGGGATTCATTCCAGTTCTCTGACGCTACAAGCGTTCGTCATGGCATTGTATTGGGTTCGTTGTGAACCCTTGTTACGATTCTCTGTTGATGTGATCCCACCATTCAGTTCCCTGAAGTTCAGGAGAAAGGTCAACGAGAGGTTGACCGCGTTGTCGGCTACGGGAATATACGTGAGTTCAATGCACCGTCCATTGATCACTCCTGAAGTAGCCTGTGCCCAGCTACTTTCGGTGACTTTGCTGGTCTCACCTATGTCCAAGCGATGGTACTAGAAATGATGAGGTGGAGACCAACCACAGCCTATGGTGAGGGGCAAGTGTGCACGAAAAGGGTTCCAACTGACGATGAGAACAGGAAGTGATCACGTCGTTGAAGTCGACGACGAGTACAAGGGCTACCACATCCCAGCAGGTTCTGCTGTTCTCACTAACCTCCGGTAGGAATTTCGATCCGAAGATTACCTGCGATGTTTGACTTTGGCGGTGTCATTCAGTGCTATACTCCACGATCCCGATGTTTTCCCAGAACCACACATATTCCGTCCAGAACGTTTCCTCACAGCTGATGGGCAACTCAACAAGGACATCATCGATCCTCGACAACTGGTTTTTGGATATGGAAGAAGACTTTGGTGAGTCCTTGTTCACGCACCTTGCGAGCTATCCAATTGGCCGCTCCGTAGCCCAGGACGAGAATTCGCAATGTCTTCTTTGTTCATCAAGTTTGCGTGCATCCTTGCGACGTTAAACATCCGACCGGCAATCCGAACCAACGATACGTCGGAGGCTGATCGGCACAGGAAGATAATGAAGTTTTTGGACCCGAATAGTATATAGTAAGTTCTAGCACCTGAGGTGTCGTGAGTGTTGTCGAACTCTCTTGCAGCGTTCCAAAGGATGTCCAAATAGCCATCTATCCACGCTCGAGCGAGATAGTCAATGTGGTCAAGTCCGCTTCCCAGGCACGCTGAAGGAGTTGGGCAATCACTTGAAGGAATAGACTTTGTGCTTATTTTTTAATATGCGGCTGGCTCTTGCTTTTGCATGATTCAAGAGGGCTCAAGCAGACAGCTATACACATTTGTCACTTACCGACTGCCATTCAATTATGACGGGCATCTTCCTGGGGCATGCGTAATCAAGTCCCCAGCAGAACGCAGCCCCCCTGAGCTCCGATTCCACTGGTGTGAAATGGTACGAGAGATAGGGAGAAGCGGCATGTCAGCGTCCGCAAGGCAACCAACGTTCGTAGCGGGACTCGACACTGGTCGCGAAAAGGAGAGCTCGGTGATTTCGAGTATTAACCCCAGGTGTGTCGGAGTCCAAACCGTGGTCAGCACACAAACTGATCGCTCACCTCCGTTTGCCCCCGCAACCCGTATTAGAGGTAACACATGGCAGACGGTGGGCTACCTCGTTGTTCGTGGCGCATATAGGCACCCCTCCATCGAAGGAGGCGTGCTTCTCGCCTGTGGAGGGACCGGTGGAAGTAGTGATGGAACACGGGACGATGGACTTCGAAGCCGAGGTCGTCAGGTGAATTACGTCATATTTCCATTTGAAGCTAATCCAGACCGGCCCTAAATCTGGTAAATCTGGTCGCTGATTGGCTGTCACTTTCTCTGAGTAGTAGGACAATGTAATCGGCGTACACACATCGCTTCGGATGACTCCCACGTCCTGTCGCAGCACTCGACTGGATGCGCGGGGCCTGTAGAAAGGTGCTCACGAACGTCGACAAGAGGGCCAAGGATTGCCTCTCTTACAGTACACATCACATAAAGGCGGGCACCTCTTCCAGGGATTGAATTTTGGGCCAGAAGTACCCCCTCTATTCTCACATTTCTGAAGAAAAAAAAATTACAGAAAGGGCCTCGAGCCGAACCCGATGTGACGAAATGCAAGTCCCACCGGCGCTGTGATGCATGAGTGTCGGTTTGTTGCTGAACGGATCGCTGCACGCCGTCAGGGAACACGGAGTTACTAGGATACCAAATATAGTAACTCCGACCAACGTTCACTTTCGCAGGGTACGTCGAACTACAAGGTCAGAATTTAATTACGAGGTAACAGTCAGGTTTCAACGCCTTGGAGACCTGGATAGCCGGGGCACCTGTCTTTGCGAACCGAGGATGTGTCATTACAATTTCGTTGTTGTCTCTACTTGCCTACTATTTCGAGTGACATGCACAGTACTCCCTCAAATCTGGCTGTTCCAACCGTTCACCCGGGCTCGGGTCATTTCGCACTGAGTGTAACGATAAGTACTCTTGCAAATTCGTCGGGTCACCCGAGGTACTTGTTGTAAATGTCTCCGATTGAATACACACACTAATAGACCCTTGCCCGGGCCCCGGGTTTGCCCATACCTCGCACTTCACCACCCCATTGGAGGCCCCCTCATACCTCAGGTAAGACTTCGTCACACTGATCGTACTCAGTCGACCATCGTAATCATCACCAGCAACGATGAGCGCTCAAGTTGATGATGCCCCCAAAGACACAATTCATATTGCACTCACTGTGAACTCGGCATTCGCCATGCCAGCCGCAGTGGCCCTGCATGGCATCGCGGAAAACGTCCAAGGTCCTGTCGTGATCTACGTCTATGATTGCGGCCTTTCCGAGGAAGAAAAGAGGAAGATCCTTGTATCCTTGCCAGAACGCCCCGATCTCACTCTGCGCTTCATGGAATTGCCCCCCGACGGCCTCGGGATCAAGTTGGGTGCGGCTTGGGCAAGGATAGACATGATGAAGACCTTGCCTCTCGCTCGCGTTCTATACTTGGACGCGGACATTCTAGTGCGCAAGGACCTGAGAGAGCTGTGGAACACCGACCTCAGAGGGTATGCTCTCGGCGTCGTGCCAGATCCATGGATGCC
Source organism: Boletellus pseudochrysenteroides (assembly GCA_038090975.1). Classification (NCBI taxonomy): domain Eukaryota; kingdom Fungi; phylum Basidiomycota; class Agaricomycetes; order Boletales; family Boletaceae; genus Boletellus; species Boletellus pseudochrysenteroides. The sequence continues at coordinate 22,551 of JBBPNQ010000254.1, forward strand.
GACCGGACACGACTTTGTCCGAACCCCTCGGGGCATGTTCTTCAACTCGGGCATGCTCCTCATCGACCTCGTCGAAGTCCGCCCTACCATTCCAGCGCTCGAGAAGCTCTGCTGCAGGATGAAAGGAACGACCGCATTTCGCGATCAAGACCCGCTCAACGTTCACTTTAGAGGTCACACCCTAGCGTTGAGCGACAAGTGGGACGCGATCGGGTATGGGACGGCGTTGCCTGATGCAGAGAGAGCGAAGCGCTTCTTGGAAGAGGCTGCTGATCCAGCGATCGTCCACTTCATTGGACAAGCTAATCCATCAGCAATGTTCGTCTTGAGTTTCCCTGAGTATCAAACAAGGTCAAGCAAACCGTGGGGTTACGTCGGTGCGCGAGGTCACCCGTTCGTAGAGGAGTGGTGGAACGTGCTAGAGAAAACCGCTTGGAAGGGCTACGGGGAGTCGGCCGAATTCAAGGATAAACGCGAACAGGAAAAGAGGAAGGCGATGAAGCTGGCGGAGGAGGAATTCGAAAGGCGGATAGGGTGGCGGTGAAGGGCGTCGGTCCCTGGTGCATCTGTGCCGCAATTTCAATGATACTATAGATATGTCATTTTCTCGCTTTGTCAAGTAAAGATTGTAAACATACCTCACATTGTCCCGGACACCAGGACAAAATGAGAAGAGAACCCATCATCCCTCCCATCCGAGCGTGACTGTCTTCGGAGCATGCACCCCTTTCCGGTGATGGTAGGAGCCTCAAACAGGGACCTACA
>JBBPNQ010000255.1:0-23303 GCA_038090975.1 Boletellus pseudochrysenteroides
CATGTAAGAGTAACAGTAACTAAGCAACCCATCATCCTCACGTCAAACGTGCCAGCCATCTCAGCTCCGAGCAATTAGCGAGTAAGAAGGGTATCCAAGAGTGTCTTGCAAAAAAAAGGTTGGTGAACTGCAGAAGCATTTCGTGACGTTGGTGATACTCTCATTGTGTAGATGCGACTAATGAGAATGGCGAACATGCGACATAGATTCGTGTTCGGGATAACTACGAAGGTGATTAAACCAGCTGTGAAGAAGACCCCGGCAAAGAAGCCCGCCTGGATGGTTCCACGAATAAATCGGTTGATAATTGTATTTATCCTACGGAACCCAGTTCGCGTTGGGTGAAGACGATGATCAAAGTAACCAGTGATTGTCAGTGGGTACCTTCAGGTTATAGAAAGGCACTGGTGATAAACGCATCCACGATGACTTGCTTGTCGGATAACCAGGCGATTACAAGGGGGTTGATGCGGGGTGGTTCAGGCGCCCCACTTGGCGGCATCAGTCCAACACACTTACTACCCCATTCGTTAGACGTACTCTCTATTGACTCGAGCCCCGATGCTGCAACTAAAACCTAGGGCAAACAATAGAGTCGCCGGCATGATAGCCATACCGTATAGGATCTTGCTCTTAGTCAAATGCCAGATCCTACAACACACCGAGATTTAGCTTGAGATCGCGTTGATGTATCGTATGCTTACCAGAACCCTAAGCACATGGTATCGATGTCACCGAGCAGCGAGTGCTGTACCGACGGGGGTAAATTGGTTGGCCATACATCTTCGAGGACCGTCAAGACAGGACCGAAAAGGCGATATAATTACCTACTTCCAGGAACTGCCGAATTATCGTAACGTTTCACGCTGGAATCCACTCAACATGGGTAGAAACCAGAGGCTGGCAGGGATATAAACACATATAACCATGCCATGTATATATAGCTCTATGGAAACAATTGAGGGGTCATTTCGCAAACACCAGATCAATGATACTGACGAGGCACTGTGGGACGTGTCCAGAACAAACAGGATGATATACTTGGAAATCACTCGCCAATACCGTATACCTGTGGATCGGCAACCAGCCGACCTGATCGCTGGTGAATCATTGAATTCAGGAGTAGGGCATGAGTTATGGGCGTCCGTCCTTTGCCTGGTTGCCTTACTCGCCTGGTAGTATGCCCCGAGTACGTGACGAGGCCATACAAGAAGTGATGACTTTGTGCACAGCGAGTCGCCGGTTACCAACATCAATGATGACACTCACAGAATAAGCCCACTATGAATGTGCCTATAATTGAAACCTGTCAACAAAACCCATTCGCTAGGTCAATCACCTCGGTGCACTTATGTCATACAAGCCCACTTTAAGTCCTGGTGAGTGAGAAGCGCTGGACGACTGTAAAATAATTTTATGACTCGGCGGTAGGACGCGGAGTGACTTGATCCTACTTGACCCACGTACAAGATATGCATCTCGGACATAATTGCGACTAGTCCTCCCGCTTGCACGTGTAAGAGTTTGCCATGGAGTTGAGACTATCCGGGCGATTTTATCTGTCACTGTCAGCTGTGTGAGGTAAGCTAGAACTTTTTCATTTAAAAAATACGATGGTTTCATTACCGAAACAGATGGAGGGAAACTGGGATATTCTGGCTGGAGAGCCACGCGGGTAGTTTCCAGCGCGTCATGGGGTAATGCAGTGTGCATGACTCTGCCGTTCCAAATAAATCCGTAGATAAAATTCTCCTGTAAATGTAACTTCAGCAGGGCATCACATGTGCGAACAGGCCACCTATGTCCATGATGTATACACAAATCCAAAAGAACTTGGATCCGCAGGGGGTATCAGGCGCTTCCCAGCCGTCCACATGGAGCAGTCTACGAACTTTAACTTGAAACACGCAAGCCTACTTGTTCAAGTCGAAGGTGCATGTGTCACGAGGTATGCATACATCCCGTGCGAGGACGCTCACCCATTGAAAGCGTGTGCGAAAGTTACTGGCATGTGTCTGATCAAGTTCTTGAAGCATGTCACATCTAACCAAAGCAGCAACTTCGCCGCTGTTGGTTGGGATGGATGAGCCTCGCTCGGTAACTCCCGCTCCTTTGGTCCACCTTCGGCACTCTCGGCATCTCTTGCTCTATGCCCCGACCCTGCACTGGCACTGGCATCGCCGCACCGTGAGTGTTCGTTGAAGGTTTGGACGGGAATGGCTCACCGAAAAACAACCAAGGCAACCCGGGAGGTTCCTTGCGTCGACCCTTAACCTGGCACTAGACGTTTTGGATAGCCGCCTCGAGCTAGACCGTTGGACTAGCTAGTGATCGTCACACGTTGCAATTATCCATGGTGACTTGCGTGAAACTGGCCCCATATGGGACATGAAGTTCACATTGGTACGACGCTTCAGCTAGTAATCGACACTGTCCATCCTGCATCTTTTTCTGTTTAGTAGGCCCATCGTGATAAGTAAACCAGAGTCTACAGTGAATGTACCTATATCACATAGATACGCGAAACCACTAGACACACCCGCATGTACTGTCCAGCAAGGGGCCCCGCCCCATCGGACAATAAACAAGGATCCAGAAAAAAAAATCAGAGCCTGTCGGGACCCTGAAGGCAAATACTATTCCACTGATCCGGGACTTTAGGACGATGTCGTTGATTGAATATTTGCATTTTCCGAGAATTTTTTATGTACATGATATGTAGTTGTCATCGTCCACGAATGTGACCACGTGCTTTTTTAAGTACATAACTAAGTAACTGACTAGCTGATAATATAGTATTACGACGAACACACTGCGGGACTAGAAAACCGAATATGTAGAGTTGTGAGCGGCGAAATGATCGATAGCAATGCTCGACATAACATGTGATGAATTTCCTTTTTGTACGGCCCGGGGGGGCGCGCAGGTCACACCTCAAACTACTAGCGGGACGACCTTGCCTTCCGCATGCTCACTGGCACTCAGTGAGTGATCCTGGACGGTCCTTAGCATTTCAAGTTGGAATTGGATGTCAGTCGACTGGGTCCCCGAGGTGGCTTGCGACGAATCCCAGCCTATTGGACCAGACTTTATGGGGGAAAATAATGAACGACCTGAAGTGGAAGGGTAACTGACCGACTCACTGTTGTGTTCGTCTCGAATGTACTGACTATCTCTGCCTTGATTGACTCGCGGGTGAGGAGAGTGTCCATGAGGGTCTTCGGAAGGGAAAAGATAGTTGGCGGATGGTGCACTCAGAATGTTTCGTTGACGACACTTACATTCGTGTAAATACGACCGATGGGAATACAGAACATGCCATATAGATTCGTGTTTGGGAGAACCACGAAAGTGACCAAGTCGCCTATAGAGAAGATCCCGGCGAAAAGACCCGTCTGGATGGCACCACGAATGAGTCGGTTGAGAATCGTATCCGTCTTGCGGAAACCACCTCGCCAACGGCAAAAGATAATGATCAAAGTAACTGGCGATAGTGAGTGGGTACCTTCAGATTACGTAGATCGGAAATTAGGCAAATATACCTGTGATGAGCGTGTCTACGACAACTTGCGCGGACACCCAGGCAATTACGAGAGGCGTGATACGGGGCAAATCAGACAAACTAAAAGGTTTAGTCAACTCGGTGTTGTATCGCGTTCGTAAAACATACACTTTGATGATGGAAGCTTCGACGGTGCAAGTTACACCCAAAATAAACGTAGGAATCGCCAGCGAGATGACCACGCCATAAAGGAACTTGCTACCGGTCAAGCACCAAATCCTACGTCACCGAAAAGTTCAATCCGGAATCGAATTGACGCTTCGTAAACTTACCTGTACCCGAGATATATTTGCGTCACAAAGGCAGCAAGTGCGGTGCCGGTGGGGGTAAATATGTAAGGCCATACACTCACTTCGGAAGCCGTAAGGACACGTTCGGAGAGGCGACATGATTACTCACGTGCGAGAACTGCTGGATTGTCATAGTTCGTCACGCTGGAACGTACTCAACATAAGTGATACGACGGTCGACAAGGTTACGAACGTATAATACCACGCCATATATATGACTCTGCAGAAATAAATGAGCCATTTACTAAACACCAGATCGATGGTACTCACGCGATACTGTGGAATGTATCTAAAATGAACAGAAACAGCACCATGTACCTAAAATGACACGTCAAAACTGTATTCTCGAGGATCTGCTCCAGACAGACTTTATCGCAGGTCGATCATTGAATTCTGAAGTGGGGTATTAACGATTCTGAATTAGAGATTATTTGAATCTGCTTACTCGTCCGGTAGTACGCCGCGAACTGGTATGTGACAAGGCCATACAAGAAGGTGTTGACTTTGCTTGCAACATGTCACCACGGCAGATGATACAAATCACGAAAACTCACAGAATATACCCACTAGGAGTGTACCTATTATTCGATCCCGTCAAATCTATTGCCATAATCGGGGGCTTCGTTGCACGCACCGAGTGTTGTATCATACAAGCCCATTATGAGTCCTAGTTGCTGAGTCCGACTTTCGAGCTGGGTGATCGAAGGGCAACTGTGCGAGGAATCGAGGAGGGGATGAACCCAGTGCTTGCATATCGACAAGCTATATACACGGGGGAACCTAAGACCCGCTCTTGGCAAATTTGTGTCCACATGGGCACGAAGAGCGTCGCCACCTCCCATTGAGTTCGTATCGGAAGCAGGGGCCTCATTAGTGCCCAATTAGTACGAATTTACAGAGAGCACACCTTAACTTACCTCTGGTTATAGAAACGACTAACATTTTCGGGAAATCCCGAGCGTGTCGCCGTAAGCCCAACACAAGAACAGGCAGCTATGAGGAACATCCATTCATCCAGATTGAATTGTGAGTAATAGCTTTCAGCGCTCTGTGGCACGGAGCAATGTATAGCCTTAGTACATACTGTAGTCTCGCCTATATCCCATTTCGTGTTGACTCGATGATTGCAATTGGTGTGCTCTAGTTAAGACAGGTCAGATGACGAAAGAAATTTATTTTGCCCCTGTTCCCGTGATATTCCTAATGAGAATAAGGTTTACACATTTGATTGCGGCGTGTTAAATGTTCTGCTGCGGGCCGGAAAACATTGTCGACTTCGAGAGCAATTCAAAGCTGAATGGCGCCGCTTCTAACAAAGTTCAGCGAAATTATTTTTTACTTGATGTTGTCGCTCAAGACCTTGCACAAGCGGATTTCAAAGTTCCAAAATGACAACAAGGACACGAGGTTTCGGCGTCGGCGGGGCTAGGGTCCTCGTAATTTCGGACGGTCAAAGATAGTCAAGGTCAGGATGGTGTAGGTGAAAATTTGTTACCACGTGCAGCTGCGGAACAAAAAATGCAGGGTATTGGATGGAAGTCCGTGATACTCGGAGGGTGGCGACTGCAGCCCCCGAGGTACAGGCTCCCGCAGCACATTTAAAAGCGCTATTCAGCGAATTTTACTGATCAGAATTAGTTTTTTTTTGCTCCGGAGGCTACCGGGGTCCAGGAATTCGATTTGATACCTGCGATGTTAACTGGTTGATGTGCAGTTATCTGACCATCTGAGTTGTTATGCTACGTAGATTCAACTAGATCTAGTTGGATTTCGAGAGGCTACGCACCCTTGCGTGGTTGCAAGATGTTGCTGGGAATGGTGCGCTGATGCTATCCAGGCCCAGTTTTATCCTCAAAGTTGAAGGAGAAGTCTACTTCAAACGTGGATGCGTTAACTTGATCATTGGTCCGACGGGGTCCGGCAAGATGCCAATGTTGATGGCTCTGTTAGGTTTGTCAGTCTTTATCTTTCCCTTCTTCTGTTTCGACATAATAAATATCACCAGGCGAAACGCATTGGATACCATTTGGTACTCATTGGTCTAGTGACGGTCAAAGGGTAAGACCGTGATTCCAATGGGGTCGCCCACCGTCATACGTTTGCATCAGGCCCGCGTTACATCCGCCCGCACGATGTATAGTTCGGCCAAGATTCTTCTATTCGACGACGTGAGTTTGTTGTTTCACGTGGTCCGACTCCTGTGATTGACACATCCTACCTCAGGTATTAGCAGCGCTGGATGTACATACGGCGTCGTGGATCTTGTTTTGCAGATGATCTTATCCGTGGCCGGGCTGTTATTCTAGTGGTGAGTATTCCCTATCGAAGTTTGAAGGAGTGGTATCTTACACGCAATTAACACAGCACTGCCGTCGTTCGCCCTGTTGCTCGATTCGTGGGGAACGCAACATGACGCTGTCCCCCGTCTTGGAATACAACCATTCACTCGATATATTTCCTGTGGTGAATCGCCGCCCCCACTGGGGGTTCCTGTATACGACTCGACCACTTCACATCTGCTCGGGTACAACGGCGCCAAGTAGATTCGCAAAGTCAGCACCTGGTGTTGCTCCGGTCGACCACTGCCTCACCAGGTCTACGAAAACGGCTAATTCCGAGTCAGGCCCGGGCTCCGAAGGGAACACCCGACTCGCAATACAAGCCTGGGAGCAGTTACCAATATAGCAAGACGTACATTCACTAGCATATGATCCCCGCATGGCTCACTGGCAGGTGATCTCGCCCAGGGCCGCAGGACCAGATTATACTTTCTGAGAGGCGTGTCTGGACTGGTAGATTCAGCAGTCTCGTGGCTGCGGCTCCAAGACGATCCATCGTGTTGAATACCCGCCGCCTGCATGACTGAAGAGGAGATATGAAGGGCCCGGCCGAAAGAAGGTAGGAACAAGCGACCACCGACGAGACCGTGGATGCAGACAAATTAGATAAGCACCGCGTTATGGCATTCTTCATCTCCAGGCATCGTGGGGACACCTGAACGGGATGTTTTTGACGAGGACAATGGCGCTCGTTCTTCGATCAGTCTCCGATCTCTGATAGCCCCCTGGTAGGGAAATCTGGCGGGGAAAATAGTCTATAAAAACCCCTCTGATCGATTGGTCGATTCTCCACCCAGCCTACCAAACGCCGTTGCCCACTCCCAGCCCGCTGACCCAGGCTCTGTGACGATATCATCATTCGACACGATTTTACTTTGCGATCATGACCAGTGCCAAAGAAAGTACGCACGTCTATTGTCACGCCACATTCCATTCCTGACATATCCTTGAGTCCTCGCCTCGTTGAATCTCTTTGTTGATGCCGACCATGCTACCAAGCTCGACAAGCACTTGGCTGCTGCCTACAAAGTCAGTGAACCGGACCGCGCGACGGTGCTCGCGCTCCTGGGTGCTGGCTACGAGATCCACGCCACGTTCTACCCCGGTGCTTCCCACGGCAGTGGCCTAGCCCACGTCGGAGGTGGCGGCTCATACACGAGCAGCAAGCAGGTTCCCCCTTTATCCGGTAAATATAAACTTGAAGTCGGACGAGGGTCAGCCGAGTTGTACCGCGGAGGTGATTTGGTTTGGTCTGGGGTCGGTGGCGAGGACGGGCTCAGCGGCACCTATAACATCAAATTCTGAGTCTTTTGTCATGGGAAAGTGTGTAAGAGTACGTGCCAGTTGTCGTAGGATGATTCGCCGAGTTTGCAGTGAAGACGGGTGTGAATGTGGATCGTACTTGTTGCGCCTTTGGTATGAGTGACATCATGATTGAATCTGCGACATACAGTGGCGGCAGGCGTGCTAGGCTAGAGATTATGTCGTCAGCTGGGGGGAGAGGCTCAAAAGCCTGTCAAAGCAAGGAACTGTATAGGTAGTACACCAGGCCAATTCGACGCCCACCGCTGGTCCCGCTGCCGCGACCGCTGAATCACATTCACGTTTGTTCGACCCGAGCTCTTTGACGAGACCGGGTTACTTTGTTATCCTGCCGGCCGCTGAATGACCTGACGAAAATGGGTATGTGTGCAAGAACGTGCGGAGCCAGACTCTGTAGTTACAGATGTGATGCGTCGGGAGCGAGGAGGAAAGGTGAAGGTGAGGTCGTTGGGTGTAGAACCGCGTGCGCCGGGTCTGCATTGCGCGAGACAGGGTGGAATTGGGATCGGGAGCCTGTGGGGCGAGGTCGGAGGTGGCGACACCCTTTTTAAATATTTCAAGGGCTTAAATCTGCGCCAGCGAGAAGATGGAGGACCTCGCAGTCAACGCGTTTGTGGCACAAGTCGCCTCACAACTCTCTTCACACCCCGTCCAGTAACCCTGACCATCTGTTCCGGTTTAGTGAGTCCATCATGATAGGCAAATCAGAGCTACATGTCGGGCAAACTATTGAAACCCTATCAATCATTGTTGGAGAATTAGAAAATAAATACAGACTTTACTCCACATCCGGGACTGTAGTAGGGCGATATAATTGACTGAGTATTTGCATTTTCTGATGTTTTTTTATGTACACGATAAGAGTTGTCGTTGTGGTCTACGAATGTTGCTACATGCGTATCTAAGTACATAACTGAGTATCACTGTAGCTGATAATACAGCGTGGTTACTGGAAACCGAAAATGTAAAGGAATGGACAGCGAAATGATCGGTAGCAATGCTCGACATCACATGTGATGAAAGTTCTTTTTTGTGCAGTCCAAAAGGCTAGCAAGACATAACTCAAACCATCAACGGGACGTCCTTGTCTTTCGCATGCTCACTCGGCGAGTGATCACGCGCCTCCTGAATGGTTCTGAGCGCTTCAAGCTGGAATTGGATGACAGTCGACTGGGTCACCGAAGTGGCTTGCGATGAATCACTGGCCCAGCCAATTGGACCAGACTTTGTTGGGATAAATAATGAGCGACCCGAAGTGGGACGGTAGCTGACCGACTCACTGTTTTGTTCGTCCCGAATGTACTGACCATCTCTGCTTTAATCGACTCGCGGGTAAGAAGGGTGTCCATGAGAGTCTAAAAATATAGTTAATGGATAGCGCACATTCGTTTCGTTGACGACACTTACGTTTGTGTAGATACGACCGATGGGAATGGAGAACATGCCAAAGAGATTTGTGTTTGGGAGAACGGCGAAAGTGACCATGTGACCTATGGAGAATATCCCGGCGAAAAGACCCGTCTGGATGGCACCACGAATGAGTCGGTTGAGAATCGTATCCGTCTTGCGGAAACCACCTCGCCAACGGCAAAAGATAATGATCAAAGTAACTGGTGATAGTGAGTGGGTACCACCAGATTATGTAGATTGGAATAAACAAACATACCAGTGATGAACGTATCTACGACGACCTGCGTGGACACCCATGCAGTTACGAGGGGCGTGATACGGTGAAAATCTGATAAACTAATGGGTTCCAATCAGCTTGATGTTGTATCTCGTTCGTAAAACATACACTTTGATGAAGGAAGCCTCGATGGTGGTAGTTACACCCAGGATTAACGAAGGAATCGCCAGCGAGATGACCACGCCATAAAGGAACTTGCTACCGGTCAAGCACCAAATCCTACGTCACCGAAAAGCTCAATTTGGAATCGCATTGGCACATCGTAAACTTACCTGTACCCTAGATATATCTGCGTCACAAAGGCAGCGAGTGCGGTGCCGGTGGGGGTAAATATGTAAGGCCATACACTCACTTCGGAGGCCGTAAGGACAAGGTCGAAGAGGCGACATGATTACTCACGTGCAAGAACTGCTGGATTGTCATAGTTCGTCACGCTGGGAACACAATCAACATAAGTGACACGATGATCGATATAGCTACGAACGCATAATACCACGCCATATATATGGCTCTATAAAAACATTGAGCCATTTACTAAATACCAGATCTAATAGCGGTACTCACGCGATACTGTGGAATGTATCTAAAATGAACAGAAACAGCACCATGTACCTAAAATGACACGTCAAAACTGTATTCTCGGGGATCTGCTCCAGACAGACTTTATCGCAGGTCGATCATTGAATTCTGAAGTGGGAAATGAATGATTCTGAATTAGAGATAATTTGAATCTGCTTACTCGTCCGGTAGTACGCCGCGAACTGGTATGTGACAAGGCCATACAAGAAGGTGTTGACTTTGCTTGCAACGTGTCACCACGGCAGATGACACAGATCACGAAAACTCACAGAATATACCCACTAGGAGTGTACCTATTATTTGATCCCGTCAAGTCTATTACCAAAATCGGGGGCTTCGTTGTGCGCACCGAGTGTTGTATCGTACAAGCCCATTCTGAGTCCTAGTTGCTGGGTCCGACTTTCGAGCTAGGTGATCGATGGACAACTGCACGAGGAATTGAGGAAGGGAGATGAACCCAAGTACTTGTATATTGGCAAGCTATATACACGGGGGAACCTGAGAACCGCTCTTGGCAAATTTGTGTCCGCATGGGCGCGAAGTGCGTCGTCACCTCCCTTTGAGTCCGCCTCGGAAGCAGGTGTTCGTCAGCACCCAATAAGTACGAGTTTAAAGCGGGCAAACCTTAACTCCCTCCAACTATAGAAATAACTATCGATATCGGGATGTCCCGAGCGTGTCGCCACAAAACCAGGCAGTAGTAGTAAGAGGAACATCCATTCATCCAGATTGAATTGTGAGTAATACCCCCAGCGCTCTGCGGCACGGAGCAATGTATAGCCTTGTACTGCTGTCTCGCCTATATCTTATTTCGTGTTGACTCGTGCTGCGGGAATCTGCACCTCGGACGCTGCAGTCGCCCTCCGAATGTCACGGACCTCCACCCAATACTTTGCATTTTTTTTTTCCGCAACCGCACATGGTACCAAACTCCCACCCGCGCCATCTTGACCATCCTTGACTGTCTGAAACTACGGGGACATAACCCCGCAGGAACCTCGCGTCCTTGTGGTCAATTTAGAAATTTGAAATCCGCTTGTGCAGGGTTTCGAGCAACAACATTACAAAATAATTTTGCTGAACTTTGCTTCGAATTGCCCCTTGACAAAGTTTTCCAGCGGCAAAACCTTCAACAACACATTCAAATGTACGGACCTTGTAACTATGTTCTCATTCGGAATACCACAGGAACAGAGGTCAAAAAATTTATTTCGTCATTTGTTCTGTTTTGTGATCAGAACACTTGATTCGCTTTTCAGCTGCAATGACGCTGTTAGCAACTAGCATTTCTGGTCAGAACTATTTTTTTTTTCCTCGGCCCGAGGCTGCCGGGAACCAGGAGCCTGATCTGACGCCTACGATATTAGTTGGTGTCGTGGAGTTATCTGACTCATGTGAGTTGTTGTACTACACAGTCATCTTCCCCAAGACCGGCATTCTGATAATGCTTTACTTGACGACCAACTGGTCCTTAATCGTCATGGACCTAGCGCTCGGAACACTCCTCCTTACCAACTTCAATTATCAGGGAACTAGATCCAATTGGACACAGAGATGCTATCTTTGCGTGGTCGCAAGATGGCGCCGGGAATGGTGCGCTGACGCTATCCAGGCGCGATTTTACCCTCAAAGTCGAGGGAGAAGTCTACTTCCAACGTGGATGCACTAACTTGACCATTGGTCTGACGGGGTCCGGCAAAACGTCAATATTGGTGACTCTGTTAGGTTTGTCAGTCTTTCTCTTTCCCTTTTGTTTTGACATAATATCACTAGGCGAGACGCATTGGATACCATCTGGTCCGGGGTTCTGGCTTAACTTATCACAGGATGGGGGTGTAGCATACGCTGCACAAGAGTCTTGGGTACAAGACGGCACCATCAAGGTGCGTCTCCTATGCAAAGTTGATCCATTGCTTCGAATCAAACATAATCGCTAGAACGACATTCTGTTCGGTGCTCCGTATGATGGCGCTCGGTATAAGTAAGGTGAGTTGACCTTCGCTTTTGAACCTCGCAGGGCTGATTGAGTTCGCAAGTCGTATATCAATGCGCACTTGAGAAGGACCTAGAGTTATTTGAAAGGGGGGACGAAACCAAGGTGGTTTAGATGGGCGAGATGGAGTTGACACTGAGGTGAGATATATGTCAAAATGAGCCACTGGCATGATTCGACGTACCCTCTCATCCAGTGGCGGCCAAAAGGTAAGACCGTAAATCCAATGGGGTTGTCATTCAGTTGCATCAGGCCCGCGTTACACTCGCTCGCGCGATTTATAGTTTGGCCCAGGTTATTGTACCCGACGACGTAAGTTTGTTGTTTCACTTGGTCCGATTCCTGTGATTGACACATCTTATCTCAGGTATTAGCAGCGCTGGATGTACGTACGGCTTCGTGGATCATCGACAAGTGTTTCGCAGGTGATCTTGTCCATGGTCGGACTGTTGTTCTAGTAGTAAGTATTTCCTTTCAAAAATATGTTTGAAGGAGTGGTGTCTCGTATGCAATAGACACAACATTTCCGTCGTTCGCCATATTGCTCGATTCGTGGCTTCTCTTGCCTCAAGCGGACGCGTTGCCGACCAAGGCTCTTTTTCGGTAGTAATCGAAAGGACGAAAGGCTTTCTGCAACGGTCACTGAGGAACATGATATTTTAGAAAAGGAGGATGTAATCGAGTTTCGGGACCTCAAGAAGGACAAAGCGAATCCGAAATTCGTCATGGCAGAGGAATTTTCCGTCGGCCATGTGTCATGGGCTCCATGTATGTAGACATTTGCGTTCGTCAAGGGCACAGCAACTCACATTACTCTGGTCAAGCAGTACCTCACCGCACTCGGTGGTGCACACACCGCCTTCTTCAGGGCGGCATTGTTTGTAATCACGAATCTCGCAAACATATAACGGACTTGGTCCCTGGGCTATTAGGCGACTCAATACGAAGATTACCCGTCTTCAGAAGTGACTACTACTGGCTTGTAAGTGTCATTCTCTCTTTGGTGTGAAACTTCGTCTCATCGTAGTGGACAGCTATCGTACCGGCTATACCCTTCCTTTATTATTTGGGACGCCGATGTGGTCGCTGGCGTACTACGTCTTCTACTCTGGCACTATGGGAGCGCCAAGGGCGGTTCATAAAAACTCCTAGTGGCAGTGCTCGGGATAACCTTCATGTTTACTTCCTTGCTTTCTTCTCCCTTTCGGAATCTGTACCGAGAATTCGCAGGTAGCTAGGTACCACCCCGGCATCAAGAATTATCACATGGTGCACGCGAGATATCAGAGCAAGTAAGTTTCCTCCGAGCAACGCTCCATCTATACTCACCTCCCACCCATCAGTTGATGGGCTTCTTGCTACAGGTCTCGCGTGGGACGCTCACTTCCGAAATCAATTGCGACGCGTTGCGTTCCCATGTGACTATCATCCCTCAAATCGCACGCTTCAGTCTTCCGGTTCAGTCACCTCATGTTGTGTTGATGATGTGTCACGGCCCGAACTCCTGAGCGGTACCCTCCTGCGTAACCTCGATCCATTCGGCGAGCATGTTGAGGCGACGCTCAACGATGCTCTTAGGTCTGCCGGACTGTTTGCTGTGCAAGACAACTCGGAAGATGGCCGGCTGACGCTCGACAGTTTAATCTTGGGTGGGGGCAGCAATCCCTCAGTTGGGCAAGGGCAGATCTTTTCCCTCGCCCGAGCGATGGTTCGTAAGAGTAAACTACTCATCCTCGACGAGGGTGCGTTCGTTTCTCCCCTGTATGTTGAGCATCGTTTATGACGGAAAAACGACCCTCAGCTACGTTGACGATTGGTGAGTTGGTCGCAACGCAGGCTTGGGTGTGCCTAGGACAGAATGTGCATATTAGATTACAAAACGGATGCCATCATTCCATCATCTCTCCGGAATGAACTGGGCGAAATGACCCAGCTCCTCGTTGTGCATCGTCTCCAAACCATCATGAATGCCGATAAAATCGCAAATTTTCGCTCCCGCGTGTGCCACCATACCCCCTGTTCACCAACCACTGTCTCGGACGCCGTGGACGCGTAGATGGTGCTCGATGCGGGAAACACAGTCTCCTACGACATACGAGGGACACTGATGACTCCTCCTGGTATGCGGTTCAGGTCGAATTTGGAGCGTCCTCAAAGCTGCTCCAAAATAACAAGAGGATGCTGCGTGCTTTTGATGGCAGGAGGGGCGACAGGGATACGATGTAATCGATAGCGGCGTCGCCTAGTAGGTCTAGATACCGGGGTCGGTGGGCAGATGCTGGGAGTCGCGCCGTGTCCGTCCTCCCCTCTTCGGTCCGTCTCTGTAGTGATAGTATGCGTATCCTGGGCCAGTGCTGCTTCCTGTATTCATCAGGGATGATATTTACGTCTTTCTCCCGCACCAATTTCTAGCGAACATATGTGAGGCTGACGTGGCTGTACGCTCCGTCCCACGATCAGGCCCAAGAATTTCGCTGGAATAGCCTTGAAGCTGTTAAGCGGAGGTGGCAGCCACCATGTCTGCACCTGTGCACGAATGCATCTGGTATCTAATCTTCTATGCAGAACCCAGGGTCGTACACAGAGCCCTGAAAGCCACCGGGTTCGGTCGCGTTTCTACTGATATGGAGACACCCCCTCTCCTCTGTACAGCAACATGATTCACGTGAGCGGATCAGTGTCTGACGCCGCAGTAATCGAACGCTGCCTTGACAGTAAGTTCACGTCGCCGAGTCAAGAGGACCAAGGCGTGGCGCCGCATGCCTGCACTGCAACCTCGAGTCATTCAGGTACGTCCCGCCTCGTCGTTCGAGGCAAGTTAAAAGGGGACAGGTGCCACCTCTTCAAGGTCACATCAACGCTCCCCGCTAGAACCTCAGACACAACACGCGGCACACCTACAAACCATGATCCTCACGCTCTCCTCCGAAAGCGTCCGCAACACTGTCTTCATGGACGAACACGGACTGCCCGTGTTCAAGAGCGACACGCCCTTCCGTCTAGGCGTGCGCACGACGACCATCTATCGACAGACGTCGGAGATGGCCGACTCCAATGAAATCGTGGGTCACATCGCCTGGCACTGCTTCGGATCCTCGTTGTTCACGATCGGAGGGAGAGAACTGGAATCGAACGTGTTTCTGCCAAGGCATGGGATCCTTGGAAGGTGCGCTTTCACGTTTCCCTACCGATGCGATCCAAATGGCACTCACATGTCGGCACCCCTCCGAAACCTATGTATGTAGGAAACGCACGTTCACTGGGCCAGACGGTCAACGTTATAGATGGGACATGTACCACAGGGACGTCGTGGTAGGTGCTCATGATGGATCTAGACGGTTCACGTTCATCTCATTGGTCTTCTCGCAGCTTTCTCGCGATGATGCATTACGGGCCGAAATCGCACGGTACCACAGAGCGACCCTCGGGATCATTGGAAAACGGAGAAGTGCTGCTTTGGAAATCGCACCCCAGGCGGAGCACATGTTGGACCTCATCATCCTCACATTTATATATGTGGAAAAGCTGCGGATGGACAAGGAGAAGAGGCAGCGGAGTGCAGCAGCATCGGGCGGAGGTCCCTGAACCGAGTGCGATGCGCAGTATACGTTTTAGTCTTCCCCCTAAACCCGTCTTAGTATTCTTATGATACCCTACCTATACATTATCATAGACTCTAGAAATCTAACCTGTTAATTCGAGGCCGCACGAATTCACTCCAATGTAAAGGCACTGACCCCCATCAAGTTCGTCGAGAGCCAGGTGACTCGCTGGTTGCACCGCTACGCCATATGGGACAAGGACTTGAACCCCAGGAGGATCATTATTCTCGGTATGTGTTGATTATGGTGGTTCCGAGCGACGTGAGAATGCGATCCGGCCCAAGAATATTATCGTGTCGTGTCGAACCCAACAATCATCACGATGTGATGAATCCTCAACATTCGCCCCCGATACGATTAGACGATGAATCGATGACGTCCGGCGAGTCATGTCAAAATAAGCATTTCTTCAAATCGCACCACCCTCTTCCGCTACATCCTCTCCGTCTTCCACGATCCCTCTCATTCCTTCCCCGTCGCCTCGCGTGGTATCCTCGAACAGTATTCTGACCACCTCCGAACTTTCCGTTCCCTCCGCTTTCGGTGCAATACTCGTCAAGCTCGCCTGCGGGACCAACGGCCTCACCGCAGACGCGACCTGCACCGGTGATATACCCAGCGCATCCGCAAGCGCGTTCAACGGGCCTTCCAAATCGCCACCTCGTGCGACCTCGGCCCCTCCCGACCCAGAGCGCCACCCTTTCCACGTTTCCGCGCCCGGACCACCCACGACGACGCCCCACCATCCGACTTCGTCCTTCAGCCGCCCCAAGAGGGCCACCATCCCATAGACGTACCACCCGAAGAGTAACAGCAGGATGAAGAGGAGGGCGTACATGAACTTGGTGAATGACGTGCGTGCGCCGGGGGGAGAGACCTCTGCGAGTAGTTTCTTTTCGCGAGGGCCTTTCTGAGTGAGTGGGCTCGCGGTGGTGGGCTCTGCTTGCGCGGGCGCAGGTGAGGGTTTGGACGGTGCGGTGCCGGCACGGGCGCGGGTGATGATGCCCGGACCCGTGTGACGGATGTGGTGGTACTGATCTGCATGTGATGTGGAAGTGGTAGGCGACATGGAGGGCGAATTCTTGGACTGACTTGTGCGTTTTCTGGGAGGCATTAGTAGACGGAAGGAAAAAGAGGAGTGGAGTGGAGAGGGGAAGGATTCTAATCAGCAGCTTATGTGACGTCAGATCACGAGACTTTCCGATCTTTCCGCTGACATAAGCAATGTCTATGTCTGTGTACTCTAGGTATTGTACACTTTCTAGTTCTTCTTCAACAATGACCGCCCGGTCATCTCTACAAAAGACAAAAGACATCAGCCAAGACGAATCTAAATATCGATCGCACCACTTACCTTCAGGCTGCGGCAATCCCAAAACCGCAAGCACGGTCGGTGCAACATCCGCCAACGCTCCCGCTTCCTCCGGCGACGTTCCATCTTCTGTATCCTGAACAAATTCCAGGTCCTTTCCAGTCATAATGAACGGGACCTTGTTCGTCGTGTGTGCCGTGTGTGGTGCTCCGGTCTCTGGATTCACCATCTGTTCTGCGTTCCCGTGGTCAGCCGTGACGAGTAAGACATATCCTGCCTTCTCGCACGCCTCGTAAACTGTCCCAACAGCCTTGTCCGTCGCCGTGATCGCCTTGACGGCGGCCTCGTATATACCCGTGTGCCCCACCATGTCGGGAGGTGCAAAGTTGCACATGACGAACTCGTGTTTCTTGCTTGAAACCACCTCGGCCACCTTATCGGCCACCTCTTGGGCGCTCATGTGTGGTTGTAGGTCATATGTCGCGACTTTGGGAGAAGCGATCAAGTGGCGTTCTTCAAGCGGGAATTGTTTCTCGACGCCGCCATTGAAGAAGAAGGTGACGTGGGCGTATTTTTCTGTCTCGGCAATGTGGGCTTGTGAAAGGCCCTGTTTGGAAAGCCATTCTGCAAGCACGTTCGTCATTGCTTGGGGCGGGAACGCCACCGAGAACGGGAATTCGGCGTTGTACCGGGACATTGTCGTGATGTGCTTATTTGGGGCTAGTCAGGTCGTCAGCATGACCAGCCAAAAGCGGGGCCTTACGAGATTTTCTGGGATGTTCACCTCCACTGGCTTGTCTGGGAGTCCGATAACGGAGACAATCTCGCGCATGCGATCCGAGCGGTAGTTGAAAAAGAATAATGTATCTCCCTTTTTGATGCGCCCGTCGTCACCATTGACAATGATGGGCTTCAAGAATTCGTCGTTCTCCTTGCTGTCGTACCTCTCCTGGATCGTCTTGAGGACATCTGTGGTCTCTTCACCTACGCCGTCAACAAGGGCCTCGACGGCAACCTTGACACGCTCCCAGCGCTTGTCACGGTCCATAGCATAGTATCGGCCGACAACAGTAGCCAGCTCACCGTACGATTCGGACTTTAGGAACGAAAGTAAATCCTCGGCGTAACCCTTGGCTGACGTGGGAGCAGTGTCACGTCCGTCACCAAAGAAGTGTACGTAAGTGTGAGGGACGCCAGATTCCTTGGCTGTCTCGAGGAGAGCCTTGAGATGGCGGATGTGGGAGTGAACACCACCATCCGAGACCTTTGCAAGTAAGGCGTCAAAAATAGTAGCGCATACATCCGTGCACGCATACCAAACCGAGGAGATGCAAACGTCCGCTACCCTCTTTAGCGCGCTTCGTGCTCTCAAGGATGGTTTCGTTCTGGTGAAACTGTCGCTTGGCGATCGACACGTCGATCCGGACGATGTCCTGCCAGACGATCCGGCCAGCGCCAATGTTGAGGTGTCTGTTCACACCAGCGTCAGAGAAAAGAGGCTAGGACGTATCCTCAAGATCAACGTACCCAACCTCAGAGTTCCCCATGAGGCCATCGTTCAGCCCGACCGCATTCCCATGTGCATTGAGTGTACGGTATGCATACTTTTTGGCGATGGTATCCATGTTGGTGGTATCAGCAGCTTCGATGGCATCACCTTTCGTACCCTTTTCGGGTGCTATTCCCCAGCCATCGTGGACACTTTCGAATGAAAGATGATGATGAGCGTCGTAAGAGGTAGTCTGGGCCAATAGTCGACGTACATGAGGCAGACCTTGTTCTTGACTTCAACCATGAGGCGATCGGCGAACTTCTCAATGGAGGGAGAAGAAGAAAAAATGTGAGAGCTTGTGTGGAATAGTAACTCTGGTCTATCCGAGCGCTGAGTCTGTGCGAGAGAAAACGACAGTGTGGGCTCCGGCCGATAAGATAAATGTCCGAATTCGGTTCGGCAACCTTGCTCCGAAGCAATGGGACATCCCGCTCTACGCTGGTACTGGTCTCGGATCGTCGAGAGGCACGCCCGACACAAACTCTGGTGGTATGACCCGGGACAAGTTGTAATGCAGCGTTTACACGTCGTGTCGACTTGCCACGGCCTTGGGGCTCGTACTCTACATCCATCGGAGTCATCAGACGTCGAGAAAATTCAATTCCTGAAAGTCCTCTTGCATCTGAGCTTCGGTCTGCGACTCGGGCCTACTCAGATCAAGATTGGATTTCAATCAAGACTGTCGTCGCCACGACCGCTGCCAGCGATCTAGTCCGGCGTCAGCCATCCTCCATCAAGCGAGCTGGCTGACACCTAGTCCAAACCTCAATCTCTGGCATATAAAGGTCGGCCATTTGGATTACCTTCGCCTTCAGTTCCTTCCTTTCATCTGCCTTTTTAATCTCTGCGCTCACTCCGAGTCTTGCTGCCATCTCGCCTGCGTTACCGACGCTGTCAGCTCTCACCACGACAATGCTCACTGTCCATCCAGCGTTGCCGCGGTCGCTTCCTACCCAAGAGACGCTGCCGTCCACCACCCCAGTTGATCGACGTGCGCGACGCTTCGTCTGCAAGTTGGCCAACTTGTCCTTGGTCCGTTTCTGTTCCTGAACGACGACTGTCATCGCGTTGCATGTCGTATCCACCGCAGAGCCTGGAAAACGCACTCTGTGTTTGGCCCATGGTTAGGAAGACCGAACCAACGTATTGTGGTTGTGCCGACTCGGAGAGATTCTCGCAACGCGGGGGTAGAGTGCGGACGCATACAAGAAGGAACTCACCACCAAGGTCGACTAAGGAGGAAGATTCGTGAACGGCGGCGATGGTGACGATGAGAGGAGCCCAAGCCCTCGACAACGCCGCCTTCTGTGGATTCTTTGCCAGTCTTTCAAGAACGCCTGGCGATCGGCGGCGAGGATCGTTGTGGCCAAGGGTTGACACCGCCCGCGAGGTCGCTCTCCTTGTAGTCAAGTCAACCGGGAGATGGTGGGCGTTCAGGCAGGTAACGGTTACCGCGGTCAAGACAGTTATCCCTGCCTGCAAACGGAACCCCGTCTGCCAGCCTCTTCTTTTTTTTTGTCATACGATCGTGTCGTGAACGATATCCCGGTTACTTCAACCTCATCGGTGGTCGATCCATCATGCTTCCAAACCATCGTATGTGCCACGGTTGTCTCGAATGACCACCTTTCCCTGTCTGACATCATGTTTATAGGCTAAACGATGGTCCTAGATCACCAAGGAACCTTATACCACCGCCCGCACAAGACGTTTCTCAGCCTGGCGCTGGCTAGATACCCGCGATACCCCTCTTACCACTGCCCGCACAAGACGTTGCTCAGCCTGGCGCTGACAAGATACCCGCGATACCCATTATACCCATACCGCAGGACGCACGATACCCATGGGGACGCCTGATACCCGCGAAAGGCAGTGATCAAGAGAACACGGGTCATGCAACAGCTCGATGACGACGCTCCAAGATACCCAGACATCCAAGCCTGGTGCTGGACAGTCTTCCTGACGTCAGTGAGGAGGCCCCCTGTAACGAGTCCCAAGAGGGCCACCAGCCTGGCGCCGGATTATTTGCTGATAGATTATCAAACGGTGCGTCGATTGGTCATTATGCCTTTGTAAACGGTCCTTACCGGTTTCGCGTCACTTGGTAGCCGATCGTCCACCGGAGGTCCTAGATCAAGACGAAACAGCCAAAGACTGCCACGACTGCTCCCATCCCGACCCCGCATGTAGGCAATTCAGTGCCTGTATTATTAATCTTCGTCTGACGAGTACTAGTATGGAGGGTAGTTGAGAAGGAATGGCCTGCTGGGCAGGCTGCACTCGAATGGTGATCAGAGGTTTTCGGGGAATAAGTATCCCCCGCGTCCCCGAGTGCGTTCGGTGTTCTTTACTGGCTGTATTCCGAGCACTGACGATCTCTTTTGTCATTTCAGACGCCAAACGAAGGCATTTATTTTCCCCTCCTGTGCGCAAAGGGGTGTAGATGTCAAACCGTCGAGAGGGCCTCTGGAGTCCACATGTGAGTGATTCCGCGCCTTGCTTCGCTCGTGCTGACAAGTGCTAGTGGCGACGCTGGCACGAGAACGTCACCCCTTACCCGCATTATCGCCGCTGGTGGCAATCGAAGCGGCGGTACAACTGATAGAAGGCGAAGGCGACGTTTCGATTCTCAATGCTAGGACACGACGTTGGCGCTAGTTGTGGATTTCGGCCCACTTCCCCACAGGTCTGTTGGTCCCTGTTTCCGTTGTGCTTCCATATACGAACAATGATGCTATCTTATCTTTAGGTGGGTGAGACCTCACTGCAAGGCTCAAAAGCATGCTACGTGCCCCCCCCCCTCCCTCTGCGATGAAGGCCGCGACGTTGAAAACCCTCGTCAAGACTTGTAGGCCAAGTTTGTAGTCCGCTTGGGTTAGATCGTTCACAGCGTACGTGTCTTCTCGCTGCATCGGACGAGCCCCACTTGCTGTCCAACTGGGGGGCTTGATATAGCCCCGCGTTGTCCATGTTCACGCCAACTCGGGTATGCCGTCCATCTGCCTATGTCTACCGTTTATGCCTACCATTTATGCCCACCACTTATGCCTACTATTTATGCCTACCACCTATGCCTACCATTTATGCCTACTATTTATGCCTACCACCTATGCCTACCATTTATGCCTACCACCTATGCCTACCATTTATGCCTACTATTTATGCCTACCACCTATGCCTACCATTTATGCCTACCATTTATGCCTACCATTTATGTATGCATGTGTTCCTTCATGCAAATGCATTTCATTATGATAGCACTGGACCTGTTCATGATATATGATTCTGACAGGTCAGGATAGATTACAGTAGTTTGTTTTTTGACAATTGATCTGGTAAAATAAACATTTCCACAAACAAGTAGGCTGTAGCCTGCATGTTGGCTGAGACCAGTCACAGATTGTAGTCCATGCATGAGAAGCAGAGTCACCCACCCTTTTTTCCTTGTACCTTTTGCACCCAGAGTCATTTTCTGTCCATTGCTGGCAGTGGTCCTCAATACACAGTAGACTGAAATCAGTTACTGGTCCCATTCACAGCCCCACCTGGACTCGTTTGCATTCAGGATCTCATCTGAACTTTTGATACTTTTGAACACATTTGAACACGCTGGCAGTCCTGGTGTGCCTTTCATCGCACCACCTCATAGCGTTAACCCAGACACCTTGACATGACTTCAGTTCGTTTGCAGCTAGATCTGTCTCGATCGCTGCCGACTGGCTTGTTTCCAAAATAAACGGTCACGCTCACTCAGGTATGGGCAAGCATGACATCTTTTGCCACTGTCTTTGCATGAATAAATAAACAAATAGGCTGCTGACTGCAGGAAAGCAGGGGATACAAAGACCAAGCCTGACATGACAGTACCTCGTCTCCATCACGCGCCACCACGAGCATCACAGGTCTCTCTCTCCTCTAATCGGATTTCTTCACCCTGAGCTAATCCCTTGTTCTGTCCAGCATCTGCGAACATGATTGCGCTCACGGTAGTCTCAGATGTGAAACCGAAAGCGGAGTCGATGTCGCTTCCACGTCTGTGGTCAAGATCGTGCGCATACAGTTCCCGCAAGTTCAAGATGAACCGGGGGACGAGCGTCAACGGCGGTATATATTCCATTGTTCCCAATAGTATCATCCGCCATCCTGCCGTCGGAACGTTTTCGGCGTTCACCAGCAGATCGATGAGAGCGTATGACAAGATGCTACTCATAATGAGGTCGCCATCAGCTTAATGGGATGGACGAGAAGGTGGAAGAATGGACGCACGCAACGAAGTAGATCATGCCGTCCCTCACGAGAATGTTTATGTACCGGTTCAGTTGGAACTGCTTTGTCGCTTGGTACATTAAAAGCGACTCCCTGACGAAATGAAGAACGACGAGCAGACACATCAATGCACCAAAGGTGAGCTGGGCTGTGTCTGTAATTTCGACCCAAACAGGGGGGCTGGGTTGCACAGCACAAAATGAAAAATCAAGCACCTGAGCGACGACCACTATATGAGTGAGAGAGTGGCGGATATCCTGTTACATACTTTGCACGATATGAAGCCATGTTTCACATACCTATGGGCCCGTTCTGAGCAATGAACCTAACACACGAAACTAGATATGCGACGATTTCGATGGTGTACAGCGTGAGGAGGGTGCCAAGGATCAACCTTGATCGCTCATACAAAGCCCATACGCGGAGGATCATCACCACTGCATCGATCAATGCAATCCATCTCGCTGAAAGTAACAATGAAAGCTCACAATCTGCAGAACCAATGAAAATCCAGAGAGTCCACGTGCCCAAAATATTGAGTATGTGACCTTGGACGTTACTCCGATCAGAGGAAATATTGGAAACATTGAATAAATATGCTCACAGCTATTGAAATTCAATTGCTCAGAAATGTCGTTACTCAGTGTAAATATGAAGAATGAACACATACATCTACCAACGGATAAAATGTTAAAGTGGGTCATCAGGAGAATAAGGAATCACCTTTGCAGGGCCAGGAACGAAAGAACTCCCCACTTTGATCGGGCCGGTTCAGCTGAACAAACTCGGAAATTCAAG
>JBBPNQ010000256.1:0-23228 GCA_038090975.1 Boletellus pseudochrysenteroides
CGACAGAGAACGATACAACTGACCTCCGACACTGACGATCACTCCTCTGGCACCCTCCAACTCGTATATATCCATCACCCGCTCCCAACCCAACTCCTCAAAATACAACCTGTCCGCTTCGTCAAAGTCGGTGCTGACCGTCTCGGGGTTATAGTTGACCATTATCGTCTTCCCACCAACACTCTTGCCGTTCTCACCCACTGTATCGCCCATCTCCCGCAATTTACGTGCACAAGTGACGGCACACCAGTCAAACTCGACACTGCTACCGATACGGTAGACACCGCTGCCAAGCACCATGGTACCGTGATCGCCGAAAGTAACGTCGTGTGCGGACGCGTTGTATGTCGTGTAAAGATAGTTGGTATGGGCGGGATACTCGGCTGCCAATGTGTCGATCCGTTTCACAAAGGGAGTGATTGGCGGGTTCTGTGATTTACGGAACTTGCGTACATCACCTTCCGTGGTGTTCAGCAGCGACGAAATCTGGGAGTCGGAGAATCCTTGTTGCTTTGCAGTCAACACCAAGGAGGGGGGAGCAGCTGAGAGTTTGCCTAGAGAGGAGAGCGCCCGAGATGTATTGACGATGTTTTCGATCTTGTAGAGGAACCACTGAAAGGGAAACGACGATTAACAAGGGAAATAAACGCTGTCGTATGAGACATACCTTATCAATTTTCGTCAGGTCGTGAATCTCTTGTACGTTATACTTGTCATTGTACATTGCGTATGCAATCGCGAAAAGTCGCATGTCCGTGGGGCGTTTGAGCGCTCGCTCCAACTCGGCTGCATCCTCCAGTTTTTTCAACCCACCGACCACTTCAAATCCTCGCCACCTGGGGTCGACCATACGAACAGCTTTTTGCAAGCTCTCTTCGAACGTCCTGCCAATGGCCATGACTTCGCCGACACTCTTCATAGCGCTACCAACTTCACGGTTGACTTCGGTGCTGAATTTGGCGAGATCCCATTTAGGAATCTTGGTTACGATGTAGTCAAGAGAGGGCTCAAAGCAAGCAGTGGTCGTTTTTGTGACGGCATTAGGCAACTCGGGAAGGGTGTGTCCCAGGGCAATCTTTGCGGCCGTGTAGGCGAGGGGGTATCCCGTTGCTTTGGACGCCAATGCGGACGAACGACTCAATCTGTGACAGTACATGAGTATCTGGCAATCATAAGTTCGATTATACGCACCGTGCATTGACTTCGATCACGCAGTATTCTCTCGACTCAGGATTGAGGGCGTACTGGATATTACACTCGCCGACGACACCAAGATGTCGGATCACCTTGATCGCGGCGCTCCGTAACATGTGATACTCGTCATCATTCAGAGTTTGACTGGGAGCGACGACGATCGAGTCACCCGTGTGGGTTCCCAAGGGATCAAAGTTTTCCATGTTGCAACAGATGATAGTATTGTCGGCCCCATCACGAACGACTTCATACTCGAGTTCTTTCCAGCCTTTCATACTACGTTCGATGAGAACTTGCGGTGAGAGTGAAAGGGATTTGGCGGAGAGATCCCGTAGCTCGACTGGGTCGTTAGCGAAGCCAGAACCCAAACCACCCAGAGTGAATGCGGAACGAAGAATAACAGGGTAACCGATTTTTTCAGCAGCTTCGAGGGCTGCATCAACGCTAGACACGGCGGTCGATTGAGCGACCGGTATGTCGATTTCTGAAGCGCGGATACGTGAGAATCATGCCATAATCAGGTGGAGAAAGGCCCAACCTTTGAGAGCCTGTACGAAGAGATCACGATCTTCGGAAACCACAAGTGTTTTGATGGGTGTTCCGAGGACCCTGACACCAAGGCGGTCGAGGATACCCATTTTGTCAAGGGCGATACCAACATTCAAAGCGCTCTGACCCCCGAAGGTGAGTAAAATACCATCTGGCCGTTCCTTTTCCAAAACGTATGCGACGTAGTCAGTGGTGATAGGCAGGAAGTAGACTTCCGAGGCCAGCTGATGACTAGTCTGCCACGTGGCTATATTTGGATTGATCAATACAGCTTTGACGCCTTCTTCGCGGAGAGCCTTCATAGCTTGTGAACCAGAGTAATCGAACTCGCCAGCTTGGCCAATGGAAAGGCCACCACTGCCTACAACGACGACCTTTTTAACCTTTGGACGGTCGAGCTGTGGGAGGACTTTGGCCGATAATTTTCGGGCCAGCTCTGAGGGGGAGTTGAGGACATGTTCGCCATCTTTTGGTACGTATGAACCGACAGCTGGTGCAGCGATTGCACGCAGAGGATTGGTCGGCGCGATACGAGAGCGGAGCTGTGTCGTGGAGAAAAGACGGGTGGAGGGGTGATGAGCACGGGCAAGGTTGTTGAGAGAGGGTAGCACGCGCGCTGTGGTCGGGATTCGGGAGACGGTATTAGTGAACATGGTAGACGGTCGTTACAAGCCTTTTTTTTTAATGGTAGAGAAGAGAGAATACGAGATCACTGAGGTAACTGTTCGAACGACAGATCAAGATATCAACGAAGGGGAACAGAGAAGAGAAGAACGTATTGACTGACTCGTCGCGTGTGTTCTGAGTGAAGATCATATACGAGCTCAAAGCTCTCCTTCGGCCTGATATCGATGTTTTCAAAATGGGGCGGTTGAAGAGAAACGGGCACACAAATTTTCCCCAGTTTTTATACACGTGCCTCCCCTGCTGATTGGCTACACCATCCGGCCCAATTTCTTACGTTCATTTGCGCGCAATCACCGACCGTCCGGGCGGCGATGGTGCGCACCTGCCACCAAGCGAAACTACCCTGGACATAGCCTGGGCCCACGAAACTTCAGCTCACTTTTATTACACCCCTTCTCAAGTCAAACGTTGCCCACCCAACTCTATGTAGGTCGAATTACATGTCTGTTTGTGAGATGCAAAGTACCATATTACGGTCGCGCTCGCAGTGCGTACGAGTTGTTCAAGAAGTTGAGCTCCACCTCTTCTGTTCTCACCATGCAATTTCCGCGCGTCCCATGACAAGAGTGTTTATTACGTCAGGCTTCCCATCATGACATCCAACCTCAAACAAACAGTGCACGTCCGGTGTGCAATGGATACGTTAGTGAACGATGGCGCAATTCTAGGGCGTCATTTATGTCATGGCGAATATGATGGACCAGTTCACGGACACGCCAGTCTCGTCGGGTGTTCACCGATCCGAGTGCAAATACTCATTGAACCTCCCCTCAAGCTGGAGTTGGTGTACGTCGGATCTAACACGGTTTTCTCTGAATTACGCTGCTCGAGTTTTGGCAAAGACCGGAGATAATCTAATGGCAATGTTTTGGAGGACCACATACAGTAGTAGCAATCAAAGACGATTGTCTATCGGATCTCTGTGGATTTATTCCCCGTCCCCACAAACGACGAAGAAACGTCTAATAAGTAAAAGATGTTTCTCTGAGGAGAAACTACAAACCCACCTTCCTCAAAAGGGCGGTTTGAAAACGCGTGTTAGAGAATCGAGATCAATATATTTCTCCGACCACTTGTCCAGCACGTCGACAAACTGCGAGTGCGAGACCTCCCTTTGTTTCCATCTACATGGACTTGTGGAAAAATATGCGGCAATTCAGTAACAAGTCCCGAGTGGAGCGGTGCAAGTCATGTGGCCAATTGTCTGTCGGAACCCCCGAGAATTCGGCGGACTAGATGCTGAGCCGTGGCCAGAATAGAGCGGCCCATTTACTGCAGTCTGCAGAACACCTTGTGCACGCTTCCACAATTCATAGGAATTGGGTCGCCTTCTCATATGGGGTAGGTACCCAGCTTCGATGTGTAGAGCGATGCTCCACGCGCGAGCTTTGCATAATGTCTCCTTGGGAAGTGGCCCTGCATAGGATGAGAACAATAACAAAAGCACATAAGAGAATGATTCGACGTCATCTAAATGCGTGCGCATTTTCCTATAAGAACATTGTCGGAAACATAAGGGTAAGTTCCGTAGTAGCAGTGGTGGTAAGGTGATAATTGGAATGACATGCCGTGGTGAAGAGGTACTCACAGGAATCGTTTCGACATGTTTGGGTAGAGGTGGACTGAAATACTCTGGCTGAGCTGTCATCTTGATTTACTCCGTAGGGTCAACTGGTGTGTGTTGGGGGGGAAGGTTCTTCAGCGTCTTAGAGGATGGCCAGGTCGAAGTTGATTCAGCATCCTCTCTCTAACCAATGGCAGAGACCCAGAACCATGTTGTTTTCGCCGATGTCGTGGTGTAGGACACCAATCTTCGCGAGATACGCGTGCCCTAGTATGCCGTCGTATCAACATATGTGGTTAGTACGGTGCGAGGGACCGACATACCCGACAGCGCACCGCGTGGGCCACGCATAAAATCGTTTACGCCCCAAAAATACTTCACTGGCCGCTCAGCTCGGAGGTAAAAACGGTCAGCACACAGTTTTCAACCAGAAACATTACAAGCTGGTCCTCGAGAATGCCCTTGATGACACCGCCGAGAGTCATGCACGTCTTACTATTCCTCTCTGCGGCCTTGAACGTCTTGTATAACGTGTCATATAACGTACTCAAGTAGTGCTCACGATCATCATTGTCAAGATCTTCCTACCATACATATCTTCAACGCCAGCCGTGAAGTTTCTTTGTCCTTGGGATCCTCAACACCCGGGAATACAGCCGTTTCCCGTCCATTGAAGGATCTGGGTGCCCCTACACACCTATAACCATATCACGATACGACGTTCGGGGGGAAGACGAACCGCCGAGGGTTCTTGTTGGTTTCGATGATCTTGCATTTCGTCAATGGTGGGCCTTCTTCGTCGTATTCCTCTTTCTCAGTCTCGGGATGGTGTCTCTTCTCAACTAGCTTCTGGCGAGGAATGGTTGGAGCGTTTTGACCAGAAGTTGGGGACGTGCCATCACCCGAGCAAGTAGCATCGGGATCCGAATCTGCAGTCGAGGAAACCACACTAAATTGGCCACATCGCCGAGTAAGAGCATTGAACTGACACATCCATTGTGTATTTCGGATTTCAGTTCGACGTGAGGATTTTGGCCATGATCAACGTTGTCGGCTAATGCGGGACCAAACAAATTCAGTACAACCGCGGCCATCCCAGAGCAGGTACCAACACGAGATAGGCTCCCACTCGCTGCTATCTCCTCGCAAGAAGGTTGCATTTATCGGCGAGATCTTCATCCCGAGTATATGGTGCACCCATGGTTGTGCACATTTGGAACCTCGTGCGTCTGTTCGAAGCTCACCCTGAGGTCTTCTTTGGGAAACCCACTGACGAGACGTGAAGCAGTGAAATTGATATACTTTGCGTCAAAAGTTTTGAAACTAGCATCGGAGAATACTTCAATGGGCAGCAACAGAATGTCAGGTTGCGTGACCTTCGTCCAGTTGATATGCTAGCGGGACAGCGTGATCTTTGTCCTGGGGATTAGCGAAGCGATGCCGCAATTCCAATTTTCGTGTGCGCTGGGACTTGGCGATGGCGAAAGCACAGTCGATGATCTCGTCGAGGAACGAGACATGTTCATCTCCTCTAACTTGTGGCTCCTTGGAGAACGTGCACCACTTAAATAAGTATGTCTTCTTTTTCTCCATTTCCTCGTGACCACCCAATGGCGAGCGTTTGACGGGCACGTTACTCTCCGGTCTTGAACCTGAGGTAGTCCGACACGGAAAGAGCCAGGCTGTCCC
This sequence comes from Boletellus pseudochrysenteroides, assembly GCA_038090975.1. Taxonomy (NCBI): domain Eukaryota; kingdom Fungi; phylum Basidiomycota; class Agaricomycetes; order Boletales; family Boletaceae; genus Boletellus; species Boletellus pseudochrysenteroides. The sequence continues at coordinate 5,684 of JBBPNQ010000256.1, forward strand.
GAGGGACACAACGACTTAGACTCTGAGTCAGATCCTCTGAGACCTCAATTGCGCTACTTGTAAGGCGTTGAGACTACTACTATCTATCTAACTACGGCAATTCTACTTAGAGTTCCTGCAAAGGACAAACAAAAATATGGTCAGCTTGGGTGACATGAATTGAAGGAGAAAATCCTACACCAACCTGGAATCCGTAAAGTTCGGGCAGTTCAAACATTTGTCTTCCAGTGCGGAGAGCGTTACTAACCACTCGTCCAGTATCTTAATAAACCGAGCATATGAGACTTCTGTGCGTCCTCCTGGAGTTCCGAGTGTGCTGTCACTGAACGCTGTGAGAGTTGACCACAACAAAGAGCGGATAGGGAGACGTAAATCTTCTGGCCAAATTTTCCGGAGACAATCCTGGAGTTCACAGCTGTCATCCAAATCCATTTCATCATAAGGATCCCAGATATCATGGGCCTTCAATTTGCCTATAGCCAGCGCGTCGCCATCTGTCCAATCAGCATACTTTATTGGCCAACTCTGCATATAGGACAAGCGTCCAGACCCAATGGGCCGAACAAATCCCTTTTCGTGGGCATCCTCCAGCTCCGTTTTGGGAGGAGGGCCTGCGTAGGAGAAGAAGAACAGTAAAAGCACGTAAAAGCACGATTCCACATCATCGAAATGCGTGCGTTTCCTGCCCTTGAGGACATTGAAGGAAATGTAGGAGAAAGTACCCTTTCAATTGCATGAGTGAAAGACGGTGCGAGATTTGGCAAGATCCTCACCGTTCATGACCCTTTCACACACCTCTTCTCATCCGATTTGGTCGATGGAGTATACGAACTATTCTCGACAGGATGACAAACTTGACGGGTGGGTCGAGTCAATGAGACTGGTGTGGATACTTCGGCTTCCTGTGGTATGGCCATGTCCAAGTCGATCAAGCGTCCTCTCTCTTCCCAAGGATAAACACTGAGAACGGCATTATTCTCGCTGATATCACGGTGTAGAATCCCAAACTTTGTGAGAAATTCGTGAACCTTATGCGATTGTATCAATACAATCCCTAATGATGACATCCGCGAAAAAAAAACATACCCAATAATGCGCCACGTAACCAAATCATGTAAAACCCCTAGAAATATGCTACCGGCCTCTTCAGCTCGGAAATGGAAACGGCCAGCACTCGGTTTTCAACGTGCACACGAGTTGTCAGTTCGTCGAAAAAGCCCCTCATCGCATCAAGTCTCTTCGTTCCTCTGCATTAAACGACCTGAAAACGTATCATTACACTCCTCTCGTATCAAACGAATAACATACTTGAGCGCCACGTTCGCACTGGGATGAAACTTGTATTCCTCCAATCGGCCCAGAGCCGCATCCTCGTTCGTCACCGACTCGAGACCTTGCCATGATAGTCTCAAGGCTATCCTCTCATCTGCGTCATGAATATCGGGCACACCCAATATCCTCGTTCCCCGTCCACCGATCGAGCTAGACGCAAGCAACACCCCTAAATTTATATGGTATGATCGCCAGTGAGACCGGGGCGATGGAACAAGGAACGAAGCCCACAATTATGCGCACAGTTTCTCAGTGGTGTTCTGGGCCGTTTGCAACATCTGCGACATTAGCATTCGTCGTCAATGTTTTTGTGACCATCGCGGGATAAAAGGAATATGAAATAAGAATAGTGAGTGTTTATAAGTGGAGGTTGAAAAGGCTGGGTCCTATTGTCAAAACGGCCCAAGCCCTTATACCAGAGCAAAACGGTGCGGGCGTTTACCTTCTCTTTCAGCAACGATGATTGCCCGTGGACGGACAATGGAGGTCATCATGGGATGTGTTTAGTGTGGAACATCCGAATCGGATTGAATGTCACTGAGGTAGACTCCAACTCTATGCAAGTTACTTGATTAGGCAATTTTCTAGTGATCGACCACACGTTGCAAAAGGCTTTACTTGAGCCAATTGAGTGCGTAATTGAGCTTCATTTTGTACGACTCAAGGGCAGATAAGCTTAACTCGGTAGGTGGTTCCGATCACCAGACTACCAGATGGTAGAGGCAAAGGGGTTGACTGACGGCCATACTCACACTTACTATACCTTCTACAACGAAGTCACGTGACCTGGGGACGTCAAGACCAAGAGCTCATACATTCATACTTGACAAGTCCGAGGATTCAGACCGCTCATGTCCGCTCATACACAAAAAATCCAGCCCCGGAGGAGGGTGAGTAACAGACAACTGCCTCCTTTTGACAGCGTCCTCCAAGCAACATGGCATTCCACACTTTTGTCTTCAACGCCCCGCCCCTATTCTAGTACAGCTACGGAAGGTACGTAGGAAAAACGACACGTAAAGGGCAGTCAGCGAGTGTGTTAATTACTACGTGCACACGTCAAGTATTCTCATTTGTCGAGTGGAGCTAGGGAGTGAATCCCATTTGTATGTACTATTAGTTGAAAGCGAAGAAGAAAAAATAGAAACGATAACAACAAATAGAGAAGGGGAGACCAAGACAACAAATATGTTGATTTTTTTTCGTCCACATAAACACTTGGGTCGTTTCTAGCCCGAACGTCGGATGTCAGAGGAGTGGCGGGGTGAGACACGGAGATAGTCTTGAACCGGTCAAGCAGTGATGGAAACGACGGACTTGGTCTCGTTCTTCTTCCCAGATGTCACAGCCGCTTCCGCGTCCTGGACGGCCTTCTTCGTAGCCTCGAGCTCTTTAATTTGCTTCTCCAGTTTCTCCTTCACATTGTCTGCAGTGCCCACACCCTTGTTTGGAACATTAAATGTCATACTTCGATGCACGCTTCCACCCATGGTACCCGTCTCAGGAGTGGGTACATTTACCAGGGGTCCATTGGTAGATAAGCCTCGGTGGAATGACGTAGGTAACACGCGGCCCTCTGGGTGTTGGAAAGGACATGCAGCGCGGGTGCATGCGGCGCCAAAACGACACTGTTGGTTAAAGTGAGGGTTGGTCGGACGCGGGGGGTGCGAGTATGCGCAGTTAGGGCGGGTACAAGAAGCACCGAAGCGGCAAGCGATTGTACCGGAAGGTGTGTTGGGGTGAGCTGGCACAGTATGGGGGTGCGAATGTGTTGAAGGCGGTTTTTGAAGCTCGGCGCCTACAGGAATTAAATGAGCAGGGTAACCAAGCAGGAGAAAGACCGTTGCCTACCTGGTGCGTTGACGGCTGGACTAACATGTGATTTAATACAATCCTTATCTTTACAATCTTTGCCTTTCTCGCAGGCATCCGTACTCAAGACCACGCCACTCTCGGCTGTGGCGACTGGGGAAGGATGTGAATACCTACACTGTGAGTTCGTGCATTTAGTGCCGAACTTGCACAATGTTGGAGATTGAGGGCGCTCTGGTAGTGCATAGGGTATCCGCTGCTGCCCTGGCAGCGGCTGTTGGGTAGAGGCAGGAACAGGCGTTGGAGCGACTATAGGAATGGAAGGCTCCACAGGTTGGGTTGCATTGGTCTCGGATGCGAGTTGGGGTTGCACCTGCGTCTGCGTGGAGGTGGGCAATTCGGAGGTTGGTGCGGGTGATGTTCCAATATGTCCACCCCGTCCTGGCCCTCCACCACGACCCCTTGTGCCCCGTCCGCCGCCCCTTCCTCGTCCATTTATGCCCTGTGCCGGTGCTTGTCCTTGACCGAATGCGCCGCCTCCCTGATACACGCCCATGTCTCCTTGTTGCATCCCCGGAAAACTCCCACCCATCATCTGCCCAGTGGCAGGGTTGAGCATTCCCATCGAGGTAGCCATCTGAGCCATGAGTGCCATCTGGTTCATCATCATCTCCTGCAACATCATAGTGTTCGCGTTCACACTTGCGGCGGTCATGTCCATCCCGACATCGTTCTGGAAAGCCATCATCATGCTGGGGTCGGGCGTCGCCCCGCCAGGGGGTATGCCACCATTCGTAACAGCATCGATGCGAGCTTGAATTTCGTCTCCACGCGTATATGGTGGAGGTGCGCCGTTTCGTGCGCCCACGCGATCTAATAGACTCCTTCCGCTTGCACCCGCCTCACCTCTTGAGCCACCGCTCTGCATCGCGCGGGGGCCGGTTGGTACGTCGGTACGACGCGTTTTCGGTGGGCCTTGCCCAGTGGGCGAGGGAGATCGTAAGGATGCTGATCGTTTCTGCCCATGACCAAGCGTTGAAGAGAGCGCTTGTTGGTAGAGTGGGGCTCCACCAGCCGTGGGAGCGCGAGGATTTAATGGTCGTCGGTGGTCAGTGGTTGAGGTCGAAGGGGAGTGGACGGGAATTTCAGATGTGGCTGGGGGTTTTGACGTGGTTGCTGACGTGAGGGGAGGGGAGGTGGACGATGATGTTAGTGGTATTTCCGACTCGGGAGCACCTTTAGCTGCTTCGACAAATAACCAATCGGTGAAACTGGGATCTATTGAGAAGTGAATGATTGTCAGCGACGATACAAATTACGCAGAAATAGAGTATTTTGAGGAAGGTCACACGAACCAAAGTCAGCTCCAATTACTACAACAAACAAGGACAGGTCAGCGGGCATGAAAAGATCAGAAAAGTATATAATGCTTACAGTCCTCGAGCTCAGAAGTTATTTGAGCTAGTGGCAGAGGGTGTCAGTATAGAAGCACCTATGTCGGGAGTGCAGAATCCGACGTACCAGGAGTCTTGTTATTTATGATCATGATGGTGATATACTCTGCCATGACTGGGTCTATATAAATCTCCTATATGAGCGTTCGAGTGCACGGGAGTGGCTCCGGACGACTGACCAGCATCGGGACTGAAACCCCGCTTCATGAGCTCGTCCTGTATCGCATTCTGCGAAAAAAGCGCCAAGTCAGCTGAAAAATGCACAAAACCAGCTGCGGTGTACGAACCTGAAGAGAATTGGCGCGTTCAGTTCCGATTGTAAGGCCGAAGGGCATCTCTGGTGAAAGTGAACAGTAAAGGTCGACGACGGTGATTGGCAAGAAGGAGCGAATCAACCTTGGCTGTGTGCGGGAGTGAGATGACTAATATGCTAAGTGCTTGTCAAATTTATTATTATTATTGCTAAACTGAATTATGACTCGGACCACATCCTAGTGAGTTTGTTAATTTCAAGTTCAACGTGAGAGGTCTACGGAGACATCGCAGGGACTGTCAGTGCCATTGTCCCCATGCTTCCCCCGAACGATATCATGAGACGCTCCTTGACGGTGTTTTCGTCCACTGGCGGGGGATTAGTTATACTCGAGCCTTCCCCCAAGCTATCCATGCCGGCTGCCTCGCTCGACCCTTGTCTGGACGAACCTTCACTTCGCCGCAAAGCCTCGAGTTCGCGTTGCTCGGCCTCTTGCTTTGAAATAATTGCCTCTCTCCTTTTCTTCAACTCTTCCGGTGACAGCATTGGTTTCCGCACCGGGACAAGTATAGCCCTAGAAAACCAATTTAGCCAGATGTAATCATTGCTCAGTCGAGGCGCATCCAAACTTACGGCCGTTCACCATTCACACCGGTATATTGACGAGCAGGAATAGTTGGAGGTCCAGCAGGTCTTTGTCAAGGTGAAATCAGTATGCCCGACGTCGCGCACGGAAAGGGCTACACTCACTTATCCAAGTCATTGAGTTTTATCTTGTATTCTGGCACCATTTTTTCTCCATACAGCCATTTTCTGTCCCACCTCGGCTCGATCTCTTGCCAATACCGAAAATAGGCTTCCATCCGCTCTCTCCGACCCCGCTCTGCTTTCACAAGGTCCCGAACATCTCTAGCTCTTTTGCGAAGCTTTACGGCGGTCTCGCACACACCCGCCACTTCTTTTAAAAGGGTGACGTCCTGTGCTGAAATTTCTTGCATGATCGTGACACAGCGTTCAAGGTCAAGAACGTTTGCCGCGGGAGGCGTGCCCGACCGCGACGAAACGGGTGTTGCGAAATCGAGTTGTTCCTCTTCAGTCATCTCGGATTCGGTACTGCTGAACAGATCTTTGTCGTAGGAGAGCACAGTAGGTTCTTTGTGCGCTGGGGATATCGATCGCGAAGTTGATGGCCCATCCTCTGGCAGCCGAGAACCCGATGCATCCGTGGTAGGTTGGGTATCTAGTGGCGCTACGTGATTTTCTGATGCGGGGGATACCGAAACTTCGTCCGGCTCAGCTTCGCTCTTGAATCTCTTTCGCGATGGCCCTTGCTCAGGATCATCTTCGGCGGGTCTACGTTGTAGGATGTCAACGGTTTATTCAAGCGCGTTCAGCCCCCCTCGCTCACCTTGTTTTCTTAGGTAGTTGGAGGCTCAACAATTGTTGAATGATTAATTCGCTCTTCATATTTGCCCTCACTTTGTGGGCCTGAGTATCCTAAGCGCATGCTTCATGTACGAGGACGTGCACCACCTACCATGGCGAGTTTCTGAAGCTCTGCACGAGGGAGTTTTCGAAGTGCTGCTTCACTCAGGTTCGAGTTACCTGGCGTCGGAGGCGGTGTTGGGACCGTAGGCTCCATTTTCAGGGCAGCTCTAGGGGCAACGGCTTTCGCCTTGGGCTTGGATCGAAGGTTCATGGGTATGCTTTGCAGTCCAGGTGCGATGTTCGACGGACAAATATTCGCTCACGAATGCAAACGAGGGGAAGAGAAAATCCATCTCAGAAGACATAGGTATGTTTTTTATAGTCGACCTGATTAGGATACGAAAACAATATACTGTCATCACTCGGACCTACAACATGCTCACAAGCGACCAAAGCGGATGTCAAAGCAACTCGGCATTTCTAAATATGTCAGTCACAACGAGCGCGCATAAGAGCATTCTGGATTCATTTTCATGTGGGTTCCTTGAGTTGGTCCTATTGGTGGGGCCCGAGACTACACCTCAACTCAACCTCAGCAGACTATGGCTTTTATTCGGGATATTGATGTATACACGGGGCCACCTTGCCAAAGCGGCCGACAAAAGCAGAGGCGGCAGATGCCATGTCTCAACTGCATTGTCGGCCGCTTTAGTAACGTATCACCAATCCAGACATGACAACTACACGCCGAGGTCTTGTGGATGCGCCAAGGTTAAAACTGACCGGGCGCTTAGATCAACATCGATTCTCCCCCCACCCACGAAATGACATTCGCAATGGATAGCCCAAAGCTTCGCCAACTCACTCGCACTCAGCTTCAGTCTCTCGCCAAGGTATGCACTCTCACTCCAGCCAGGACGCCTTATAGACACTAATGACGATGTCTCGTAGCGAGAAGTCGTTCGCGCCGTTGGCAAGACCGAAGACATTATCCGCAGACTCATGCGGAAGTATCCCAAAGGCGTGCCGGTATCCGAGTACGTGTCCCCCGCATCCTCGCCTACTCACGCGTCCATGTACTCACCAGACTGGACCCTCAGAGACGGCGACAACCCATCTGCCTCGTCGGCGCCCCCAAAACGAAACCTGTTAAAGAAATCCCCCAAGGATACGCCCTCGCACTCACCGGTACCAGCAATCTCCCAAGACCGCACAGATCCCAAAGGTACATATACACGCGCATCTCCAAACCTTTTCGTCAGCACTCACCGCGCACGACTTGGTCGTCCCCCCGCTAGGTAAAGGTAAAGCGATCGCCGAAGCCACTTCTCCCTCCCCTTCCAGCTCTTCAGAAGCTTTGGAACAGCTTCTTTATCTCGAAGGTAAACGCTCCGTTGTCGCGTCGCACGGTCATGGCTCACCCCCCCCCTTCAATTTCGCTGCGCCGGCTAGACGAACCAGTGGCTGGCCCGTCCAACACGTACCCCGAAAGTGTCTCCGCGTCTCACCCTCAGGTCCCCCCTTCTGAGGCACTACCGGGTCATCCCCTAGCGGAGCCCGCTCCCTTCTCCGGAGAACTGCCTCCCGTTCCACTTTCAGAACACGCATACACGCGCAGCGCCGCTCCACCGCCCGAGGCTCTCAACCCCGGCTGGCAAGCAGAGGAAGAAGAGGAACCCGACAACGAGGATGACTGCCCCAAGGGTGCCCCAACCCACTACACGGTCGTCGACGCCCTCCGCCAATTCACCACGCTCGTCAATACCATCCCGACCATGGAAACCCGCATCGCCGAAAGCCGGTGCCTCCTCCAGCGCACAGAGACCCTGCTCGAGAAACTGACGCCAGACGCACGCGAGCTGGCAGTCACGCGCGAATATCTCGAGACATTCTTGTTGGCCAAGATGAAGAAAAAGCGGGAACTTTGGGACGGGACTGGAAAGATGGGGAAAAAGGACCGCAAGCTTCGGATGGAATGGCTGCGGGCGCAACGCCAGGCAGAAAACGAAAAGAGGTGGCGAGAAGCCAACGAGTGGAATAGACAACATGGTCTCAAACCAGAGCCATTTTCAGCGTTTGCGTACGTGCGCAAGTTGTGAAGGCAATGAAACCTGGAATTAACCCACCTTGTAGATCGGAAAGTGATGAGGAAGTTATTGAAAGTTTGCAAACAACCCCTACAAGTAGCGGAAGCAGGAATGCGAAGAGAACACGGGAGGGCAGCATTGATATAGAATCGGATGCGGATTCGGGCGTCGGTGAAAGTCAGAAGAAAAGAGCCCGCTCGTGATTCCACAGTGCTCTTGTATACCCATGCCTGTTATATCGTTGCATTATATTGTACATTTGCGATTAGCATGTAAACGCCCCGGATTAGCAGCGCGCACTTGCTCGCATTCAAGTGAAGAAACATTTTGCTCGGTGGAGGTCAAAATCATCTCCATCAAGATACCTGCACTGCAGAAGAAAAACCCACACAGGTTATCGGATTCATCGGTCATATCGTGGCACACGACACACTTGTGTTCACGTCACATCTATGCCACTCCATCCGCAGCGAGCGCAGACGGAACCGGACCGCACATCCTTGATTAACCCTTATAAGGGGAATCAGCTGGCGTTGAAAGATCCGGCGCAGTCTAAACCCACGCTAAACGGGATAAGGTATGCGTTCGAGAGCTAGGAACAGAGCGGATGAGCAAAATCCCGCCTACTGCGGCATGCTTACTCACCTCCGTGGGATCATCGTGCCATAAGTTGCCGGACGACATCGCCACCACTCCGGTCAGAGGATGGGCGCCGTCATGTAAATGCGCACAGGCGGAATGCATGATTTAAAAGCTCCACCCGCCCGCCGCTCATAATGATTGCGCTTCAAGTTGCGCAGGTTTGTCAAATTGCTTTTGAAACGAACGGAATGATGAGCCGGAATGCTGCTTGTGTGGCGCAACTTGTGTTAGCATGCATTGCAGCCACGCCACGGATGAAACGCACCTCCCCAACGAGCTGATGGATCATAATAGTCGCAGTTCCGGAGTAACCTGGGGTATGTGACCAAGCGACAATAAATTCTCCCAAGTTAGCTCCTCGGCGCTCGTCTGGGGAAGCTTCAACTGGGTTAGTCAGCAAGTACCTTCTGATGATAATATCCCACACTGATATCAGACATCACATGCGTCCTGTCGCGCTTTGGGCAGGGCAAACCAGTTTGTTTGTGGGCCATTTGGAAAGGGCTCGGACATATGGTGACCCAGGAATCGAATTAACAACGCCCGCCGGCTCAATCATACAGCTGGGGCAGTGGGTAATTGTATGCGCACATTTGAGCGTGCTGTCCTTCTCGGAGAAGCGTTGCATGACGTTGGTGATAGTTAATGAGACGTTCAAAGGAATACACCCTTGAAGCTTGTGCTAACACGGACATTAAGACAAATGTCTCTGCGAACAAGGAACCGCCACCTACAAGTCAAATACTAGAGAAACGGGGCCTGTAGTGATGCACAAGCGTTCAGAAACCGAGTGAAGAGGGAATGAACGCAGCGCACACCTCCAATGACAACCCATGCCTCTACTTGTTGCCGAAGCAGTGCTCAACCGTCATCTTTCTCCCAAACTCGGCGCTCTGAGTAATGGGGATGGTGGTGGCCATGTTCAACGTGCATCACGCAAAGCAACTTCCCCAGCCAGTTCAGTGCTGAATCAGAGTTGGACATATGTTTGGCAAATGGAGCAGACCGCAACCCACCGAATGACGTGAACCACGTATACATACGATGGATGAACACTGCCCACAACACGATGCCCCCGGAGATGGGTCCCTCAGATTACATCCCCGAAAGAGTCCAAGATTGTGAGTCCACATCGATCTCGTACTCGATTTCCGAAATGCCGACGAAAGACTGCAGAGGTGGGGACGCGTCTAGACACGCTGCGGCGTTGGAACATGACGATGCGCAGACGTTCTAGAATGCGTGTTTCCATTCCAAACACATGTCAGCACAACCATATTGCAGTGAGAGGAGAGTCGTCCTAACCCTGGGCACAATAAGATTAGAGCGACCACACGGCGTTGGGCCCCTTAATGATCTCTCAATTGCGCAGCTGCGTTTTCCTGGAAATGTTCCGTCCGGGGTGAAGGTGCTGCCAACTGCCATGGAAGAGCGTCCTTCCCGTGCATGGGTAAGCTCCAAGGCTGGAGTTGTGCCCCAACCAACGCATTCGCGATTCGAGGCAGTGGTGCGTGATTTCAAGAGTGCTTACTAATCTAGGCCAGACTCCCACAGCCAACGAAGAAAGCGTGAAGGGCTCGCAGCAAGTCCCCAGAATTCAGACAGGTAGTGAACACTTGCAGAGATGGCTCGGCGCTATCCAGAACTTGCATCGTATCACCACAGCACTGATTACACCGAAGTTGCCCTCGACAGGAGCAGAAGCACCTCTGCAGCTCTGCTTCCATGCGCGGTGAGCCAAGGATGCCACTTCAGGAAACGCAAACCTGTGCTGCGGACAAAGTAATAGTGACAAGGAAGTTGCCTGTTCCAGTACGTCTTCGCGATCGAATCACCTCAGGAAATGAGAAGAGGAACACGACCAGCACGGGCCACCCACCGAGAGCAGTCGTTCGCCGTGGTCTCAAAAGGAGATCTGAGACTCTGGACATGATCGGAGATAGGCTTTTCTTTTACCATCCTGGTTCAAGCAAGCTTCCTATTGCTGTTCGTCCGCAGAAAGACGGCGGGTTACCGAGACCAGCTGTGCAGGCTGGCTTGGACGTTTCAGGTTGGTCATGCAGCACGAACTGGTGCGACTCCGTGGAGAAGATCAGAATAGTGTGGATATCAGCGCAGCCGGTGCACTGCACCTGGTCACGATCTGTCGTGTGGGTTGGAGAACAATATAGCTGGTACGACTCATCTGAAGATGGCAGATCCAATAGATGCGGTCCACACAGTCCTGGCGCATCTCCGTCCACTCGTACCGCTTGATTTGAACACGTCTACCGCCTCGCTGGCTGGAGTGGATGTCGACTTACCCTGCCTACGACTCTTGGACGTACCGTTATGCTCGCAAGGCGATGTACGAGTACGCCTTCGCGTGCCAACACGCAGCAAGCACACGTCTTCCATTCCGTCTATTGACTCCATATCTCACCTCCCTGAGGATCACACCCCGATCAAACATCATATTAGATGTTCGCGGACCAATCTTGACAACTAACCGGATCACCGCAACCTAACCTTGTCGATAAGGCTCTCGTACGGGCGACTACATATTCCATTCTCTAACCCGCCGTGTCATGATGTCAGGCTCCGTCTCGCTATCTATATCTCGTTATATGACATGCATATCGCACGATTGAATGGACCCTATGCGGATGGTGTCCGCGCGGCCTTCTCGTCTGATCTTGGTCGATGAGAGAGCGTGGCATGCATGGCAATTGAAGGGTGCTTCCGCCGCCGCGTTCTCTCCCCCTCCCTATTCACCAAAGGACTCAGGTCCAGGTGGCACCGCTCCGAGCACACCGCCTCACCATCCGGATCAATCATGCTCGGACGTGCATGTCGCACAACCCCCTTTGTTGGTGGCACCCCAGCAAGGCCAAAAGTCTCTTTCAAATCGCGGACCCGCCCATCACCCCAGAACGTGCCCCGAATTCATTTACTCCAAGATGCTATCGTGATGGGCCGCAGCACGTTGCCGGGAAAAAGTAGGCTGAAAAAAAAAAAAAATGACAGCACGCAATTGAGTCACACTCGTCGACTGTATCTGCCACCCGTGCCAGTGCTGCCCTCGTGACCTCGACAGACAAGGAAAGGTGCACGCTCGGGTTTCCATGTTGACACTCCGCCATCAAACTGTGTTGCCTCGAGGCGTGCCACGATGCCACCATCTTTATTTGCGCGTGCTTTTTTTTTTTTTTTTTTTCAACGGTGCGTGTGGGCCACGTGCAGGACGGAGAGATTCCAGGTCACTTGACTCAAGTCCTGTCACTCGTACACATCCCGCATGGCAAAATACCCGTTCGCTGAGGTTAAATGTTGGATCAAGGCTAAAAGGACCTAGAATATGTCACAGCCCCAGGGGAGGCATTTCTCGACAGGGGCACAACTGGTGCTACGTCTCGTTTTTCTCCCATCGCTCCACCTTGAATGGTTTACGCATGTACGACATCGAAATCATGATGGACGACTCGGAACGAACTTGCTTCGCAAGTGCCAGCATGGTCCGATTCGTCGGGTCCAAGTACCACCGTGATAGAACAGACGGCGCTTGGACGGCGCGGGGATGTCGAGAGACGAACAAAATGATAAGATAACAGAGTCGATTTAGACAATGTGTCCGCGGAGTCAAAGGTGTGGTGGGCACACGCCCATTATACAGTAACGCTGGCGCCGTTCTTCTCCGCCTTACTCGCCAGTATAAACATGGTGGTCCGCAGTAGTCAGCGGCTTGGGCGAGACAAATGAAGGCGGTGAAGCCAAAAACATCAGCCAAAAAAACGTTGCCAGCCATCGCTTCTTATCTGTACAGCTGGAGGCCTTGCCAATGTGCGGCTAAAAAAAAAAGTGCTCCACGAGCCCTCCACGTAAGTAATAACCCGAGCTCCTGCTTGGGCGGTCCGTTCAGTGGAAAGCAATGCGTTCCTGGTCATGATCCGTAGACGTCGTAGCAAACGGACGCAAGGCGATGGAAGGGTCCATGCTCACGGTCTCCTTTCCAGCACCGTTCTACCCGTACCTAGAGCCTGACATGGCACATCATTTTTTCTCCTGATGCTAGTAGCGTGGCCAAGAAAACCTATCCTCGACAATCCGTGTAAAGCGGAACTCACCAACGAGCCTTCGTTCGTTACAATTGGCCGCAGGTAAATATACGCTTTCCGGGCGTTTGACAGGTTTGCCAAAGGCGGAAACCGTAGTGCTTGATGATTCATTTATGATGATGGTGACAGTGAAACGATCACCGGAGTCAAGTATCTACAGCGAGTGTGAGCGCCCATGTCGACATTTGACCATGCTGTGGGGATCATAATGGCGTCAGTCTATGGGCGCTTCAAGTATGCTGTCGCGTCGACGTACCAGAATCGAAGACGGAGACTCTAAAATGAGATAATGGGCGTTACGCGGGTTGGGAAGGAAAGATTGCGGTAAGGCAGACCCATTTCCTGTGTAGTTTGCTCTCGGCGGAGGAAAACGCACCTGGCCCGTTCTTTTTTTTTTTTTTTCTAATAAAAAAAAGGGCGTTCTTCATCACGTTGTCGTACGGAGAAGATGATGCGATTGGTTTGGCTCGGTAGGGAAGCTGAGGGTCAGATATGTGTGTGGATTTGAAACAAACCGGCGGACACGCAGGGAACCGACGACCCTGTGCCAGCGCGCGCCACAGTCAGGCACGCATAATCCATCAATTGACACGACCCGACATACGGGCCGCATCTGGGGCGGCGGCGCAAATGCTAGGCCCATCAACACGGAAGCGATTGTAATTGCCAGTAGCCACAAATGACTGCATCGAAATAGGTGGGTGCAGACGGTAGAGGGCCAAGGGCGGCGGACGTTTTTCGGGTCTGTTGCCAGGGCTGGGTTCGCAGCAACGTGTACCGACAGAACCCCGAAAAGAGCCGCGTAGTGCTCTAGAAAGCGGGCGCTGTATGCCCACGGATACACCAGCTCGCTCGCTCGTCGGCGGGCCTCTAAAACTGAACCGATTGAGCGCCATGGCTCAGCCGAGACCTCACCGAATGTACTTGCGTCGGGCAAGACGTTCTTGTGTGACAAGCAGTCGCTACGTCGTCAAGTGAAGTCTGTGTCAAGAGCGACGAATCTGTAACGCGATTCAGACTTGGACTACACTCTTAGTAAACACTTGGTTGATCACAGCGTTTGGCATTCAGATCGAGTACGATCTCGACCAGCCAGCTTGCATGCCCGGCAAACCACACAGGTCCCACAGCGCGGGGGTATGCATGACAGTATCAAGTTGCTGCGACCATTTCGAAACACCACGCTCGTCTGCTAGCACTGCCAACTTGTGGCCCTGTCTATTCCTAGCTGACAGCTTTCCACACTCATCGACAGCGGGACCAGAACTGTCACGATCGAATGATATCATGCATGACTTGTCGATGGGGAAAATACGTAAGAAAGACCAACGTGACCCCAAGTCCAAGTCCGCGCTCCTGCCAGGCTCGGCAAACCCGCACGCCGAATCTCCATGGGAGTCCGGATTCCGGAAACCTCTGACACAATTTTCACTGCAGGGTCCCAAGTATGGGTTGTCGCATAACTGCATCCTTGATGAGCGACCCATCATGACACATGATCCATGGTCGCCGTGTCGGAAAGAGGTGGTGGACGCCCTCATGACTTCGTCCGATACTTATCGTGATAAGCTCTACTTTCAGTTCTCCGAGGAACATACCGAAGCGATGTGCGGAAAAGAAAGGCTCGACAGACGTCATCCGCACTTACGATCTCAAATGTACTGCTGGCATGTGTCTCGTCTTGACCAGCCCATATCAAACACTGGCTGGTTGCGCGGTGATATCAATATGAATGAGGGACACCGAACAAATGGCGTCATATGTACCGATGGAGAGCAACGAACGATGAAAGATAAACCCTGATTGGCCTTTCATGCCAAACCGGAGCTGGAGGATAGAGCGTTGGATCCATCCGGCCATCTCCATCGCACAATCAAACGAAAATAGTGCTGGGTTTGGGAAGGGGGTGCGCGATGGGATCAGATACTTGGGACAGTGGGACATCTTGCACCGGAATACCGCGAGACGAACTAGATGGTCTCAGCAGCGAATCAGATACATGGGGATTCTTTGTTCCAAATGAGCCTCTCACCAATGACTGATTTACGGCGTCATCAAGGGTGTCAACATCATCCTTTGACCTTTAAAGGGCGGACGTGTTCCCATGTGTGGAGACTAGAGCTCCACTAATGACATTTCTGGAGTCCAGTCAATGGAGCGGAGCGGTCGGGCCTTGGCCCCCGTTGCGTTGCCACTGAATAACATAATAATTCAAAAGGGTTGGGTCAGGTGATGCGGAAGACAACCCTGGAGTCAGGGAAGATGAAGGACCGCCTCCGATGGGACGGATCTGCACGAACAGATGTGCTGGCTTTCTCGACCACGATCGCGTTGGAAAGGGGTGTTTCGAAAGTGATGGAGTGGGAGTGATTATCAACTACGCACAAACGCCAAGCATAGCATGTCTGAACGCAAAATTAGATTCGGATTGCGAGGGGCCCTCGAGGCGTGAGAGCTGCCTTGATATGCGAGGCAGACACGAATGCACAGTTGTATGAAATGAATCTGATTCTCCGCGCATGTGGGGTGCAGTCACGAGGACTTTGGAACGAGGGCGGTCAAAATAGGTAAGCAGTGGCATGAAAGAGGACGAGCCAAATCGAACAGAGTCACGGAGCTTGGCAGACGGGAGAGCAAGTACGAGTACTAAGCAAGTTTGTGTAGTGCTGCTGTCAGCGTGTCGGGGAAAAAAAAAGCTTTCGAATGATGACAATGCCGGACAGCTGGGAGTGCTACCCGGAATAAACGCACTCGAGTGGGTGGACGGAAATGACATTCACGGCCGGGAGGGCAATAGCCAGTTGCTCGGACGGGGCTCAGATGAAAAAGCAAAGGCGGTGGGGACGAGTTCCGGCATGTCTTGTTCGCCTGAAATCGGGGGTTGCGCAGCACGGTCGGGATATCGGTTCGAGAAAAGGGAGTGTCGACCAAAACTGGGCTAAAGAATGATCCAGCAAGCATTCGATGCTCCCGTCGATCCGGTCATATCGCAAAGCCAAGGACCAAAACGTTGAGGGATGGGACAGGAAGTGCGCTGAGTAAAGCGATGAGCCGAGCCGGTTCAAGCACCGGCAGCGCATTTTAGTGCGACGCGGATCGCATCCGCCGAGGTTCTTGCGATGCTTTGGGCGAAACTGCCACCATTTACCGGAGTTTGTTGTCATCAAGTCCGTGCAGGGGCGCCTTGTTCCCTTGTATAAAGGGAGGGGGTGGAGGGCTCGCTCGTTCCCTCGTTCTGCGGACACAAAGCTGTGTGGCAACATTGCCCGTCGCCTACTCGATCCGACTAGCTCAGCAGGGTGTGTTCGATCACGCACGCTGGTGGATAACGATATTTGTCACGGGCAGGCCTTCGCCGTCCTCGAGGCAGCAAGCGAAGACATACGAGAGCAGCAAGACACACTCGGTTCGTTCCCACGGTGAGTTTCCATTGTCGTTCCACGGGGGTGTCTGGGCGGTGCCAATAATACACAATTGATCTGCCGCGCCGGCACGATGGTCAGGTCCCAACAGAAATGCATGGCACGCCGCTCGGCATGCTTTTTGATTATATAATATGCTTTGTTTCCATTAATTTTCATTTTTTGCACGACGCCCGTTTATATACTCACCTGTTTTTCTCTTCCCAGTGCCTCCGAAACTACGAGCCTCCTCCCGTCCCGTCTGCTTTTTCCAGCGCCACCCTCTGTCCCATATGGCCACTGTGCACGGTCCAGTCACCGCCGCCCATCCCTCCCCATTCAGGTCCTCCCACAACGCCTCCCATCCCCGCGTCCCATACCCCCAGGTGAGCATCCCTGCCCTGCCCTGCCCTGCCCAGTTTTCCTCAACCGTCGCCCCAGGCACCCTCGACCAAACCCCCATCCACCCAGCCGTCCTCTAGTCGCCAGGATCCTTTTTACGGCCACGAGCAGACGTCCAAGCTATGCGCGAGGTTCATCACACACCTCTTTGCCTGTCCGGAGTACCCCCCTTCGTCATCGAACTCCACCGTCAAACTCCCCCACTTCATCGCGTACGCCTTGCACAGGACCAAACTTCACCCGTCCGTCACGTTCGCGGCCCTCGTTTTGCTCCAGCGACTCAAGGCGCGATTTCCGACCGCTCGGGGATCGTCGGGTCACCGCCTTTTTATCTCTGCCTTCATGCTCGCGTCAAAGGTCATCTGCGACGACACCTACTCCAACAAATCGTGGTCCATCGTCGCGCAAGGCATGTTCCAGCTCAGAGAGATCAACCAGATGGAGAGGGAGATGTGTCAGTACCTCGAGTGGGAGCTAAACGTCGATCCAGTGACCCTCAGGGAGTTCGAAGACATGATTCGCAAGGACTTTGTTGGTCCCGGTCCGTACCCCACTTACATCCTCCCGTCGACCAAGAAGTCAACGCCGCCACCCACCGCCAACCCGTTTGCAGCCTCGTCGGGTACGTCTCCAGCCCCAT